>VDFB02353882.1:0-85619 GCA_007258455.2 Sequoia sempervirens
AGTCGGCAATTGATAGTAAGATCGCTAGACAAGAGCTTGAGAGATATCATCTTAAGTATCTTGTCAAGCATCGCGTCGCGACCTTCGTGTCATTATACGTACCGCCTGTCGAGGCACATATCAATGCAGCCTTCTATGGAGGATTACTGGGCAAACTACGTAGATGAATTCGAGGTTCGCAGACGCAGCTATGGTCGTTTCTCTCTCTCACAGATTTATGTTTTCTTATCAGAGGATGTGGGAGGTTTATCAAATGACGAGGGAGAAGTTCTTCCTCAATTTTTCAGAGAGCAGGTCGATACACAACCGTTGCCAGCAGAGATTGGTAGCCAAGGAATATGCAACGGTCAAAGAGAGGTCAAGTAGAGTTATTCAAAACAGTATACTTTACCTCGACAGCAAGAAGACAAGGAGGGTAAGTGTGCCCAGAGTAGAGCCGCCAGTAGTGGTGAATCCTTCGCTACCTTCCTCGTCAAAACCTAAACAGAAAAAGAGGAGTAATCCTCCCAAGAAAGTACAAGCGCCAAACAATTCAAAGGGCAAGGCGCTTGCCACTGTTTCACACACAGAGCCTGACAGACAGCCGCTTATCACAGAGCCAGTTCAGAGATCAGCTCAGAGCCCGCCAGTACCTGAGGTTCAGCCTCAAGTTCTTATACCAGTTTCAGAACCTTCACCAGTCCCAATTCACATTGAATTGGACTTAGACTCTCCACCTCGCAGTGGGTCCTCTACACACTCACTCTCATCAGTACCTCCTGTCGCTAGTGCAGACCCTTCTAGTAGCATTAGCCGAGATCAATCTTGGGTCGAAGCTCAGCTAGGAAGGAAGAGGAGGCAGCCATCTTATGTTCTCAATCATTCTGATTTCGATGACATCTACCAAGATGCGCCAGATAAGAGGGTTAAGAATATGGTTCATGTAGAGAGAAACACTGACATGGAGGTTGTCATTGAGACTGCCATACCTCCACAGGGGAAGAACTTGGCTGAATTAGAGTCTCAGGATTTTGAAGTTATCACAGTCAACCTTGGTCGCAGCACACGCCAGACTCAGGTTGATCTTCTTCAAGTTGCTACAGACAGTGCCAGGGACAGAATACTAAAGGATGGAGAAGACAAAGCAGCCCTCAAGGCTGAAATCAGACAGCTTCGTCAGTACATTTCTACCCTTGTGCACAGACCAGAAGCCATCAACACACTCCCACCGATGCTTGAGCCACCAGTAGAGCAAAGTCAGCTCAATCACTTAGTTGCATATGGCAAGCGTTTGGAGGAATGGGAGGAAGATTTCGTTGCTAGAGGCCGTACCATGCTTACAGAGTTATATCAGTTGCGGTACAATGCACGAGAGCTCCGTATCCGTCTTCAGGATGAGGAACGGGATATGGCTATTAACAAACCCAGGGATGAAATTATGATTGCTCACCTGAGTTTGGCTTATGACACAGTCACAGATGCAGAAGACAGAGAGGCTATCTACTCTTGGAAGACACAGTTGGTTTTCAGAGCAAAGATAGAGGACAGCTTGGCATCAGAGTTGGCTGAGAGTAGAGAGCACGTCACTAGTGCACTCCGGTTCGTGAGGACTCTTGTGTCTCGCTTACCGTGCCGTTATCAGATCGAGGGTGGTGCCTACATGGAGCTTACCGATGTTCAGTCAGAGCTTCAGGCACTCATTCATATCATTTTCAGTGGGGAGACAGATGGCTGTAAGGTTACTCAACTTACAGTCATGTCAGCATTATTCGATGAAGCAACGAGAAGCAGAAGGGAACTTCAGTCTCAGATCACAGCTGGTGAGGACATGCTGCATCGACATAGCATTCTTCGTCAGAGTCTCATCGCTCCAGATAGTGATACAGTTAACAATCTCATTGAGGGATTGATTGCTCGAGATCACACATAGTGAACTTCAGTTCCCGCCTCTCAGGATAGACATTACACACACGAGTTGAACTGGGTGTTACCCTTTCCAGTTAACTCGAAGTTGTTATCACATGCATATCTATTCTGAGACTCGCCTTTCACACTTGGAGTTTGATTTTAGGGTTTTCGTTAACTGATGATAGTCTTCCAGTTAACTTGCTTTCAATAAGGACGTGCATGCTCGCACAGTTGTCCATTTTTAGATTAGATGTTTCAGTTAAACTGAGGGTAGTTTCCCAGTTGACTGTATAGTTTACTTAATTAGGGTTTGGCGCATAGCTTGCATGCATTGCGAGAACTGTAGATGACACAAGGTGATTTTAGGGTTCCCTACACCTTGATGTATATAAATAAGAGCTTATGCTCATTTGTAAATAACTTTTGCTTGAGAGAGAAATATATGCTGCGCCTACCTTGCCCTCAATATTGCTCTTTTTGGTACTTGTTCATGTGTCTTCACTATTGCAATTGATTGTTATGCCACATAGGGTTTCGAAAGATTGTAATGCTGAATTCTTTCCATAGCTTAGATATATCTGTTTGAGCATCTTTATCATTGAAATCAATTGTTATGCCACATAGGGTTCCAAGAGATTGAAGTGATAAGGCTGTTTATGTTAATTTACCATTGTGATTGATCGTTATGCCACATAGGGTTTCGAGAAGTTGCAGCGATAAATCTGTTTTGTGAATCTTTATCAATATAATCGAAGGTTATGCCACATAGGGTTTCGTGAGATTATAAAGATAAAGGCTGTTTTGTGAAGACTTTGCTGTTTCGATCGAGTGTTATGCCACATAGGGTTCCATAAAATTGTCTTGGTAAAGTCTTAAATCTGTTGTGCCCAATAAGCTGGTTTAGATTGAGATGATAGTTGTGCCACCTTGCCCTCAAGTAGAGAGTCTAAACCCGTTTATCGTCAGTTAGTCAAACCTTGCTCCGTTTCCTCTTGCTCTGTTTTCCTGAGGAGATTGGATAGATATAAGTTGTAGTTTAGTTGATTTGCGAAACCAGAGAAAACTCAGCTGCAACGTGTAAGTTCTTTCAAGAAAGCCTTGTGCCTCTAGCAGCTGAAACAAAAAGACAGGACATAGTTTTAGCTTATTTTTCCTTTGCAAAGTACATTTGTCAAAGCACAACGAGGGAGCTTCCCCTCCATAATTTGAAGAGCACTCATTGCGTAGTGTGCATAGGCTGTTCATAACAACTTCTACTCCAGAGGTGTTAGTTGTTACGCCAACACACCCTTACATAGACAAATTCGCCACATGCAAGAAATATTAAGTCATGTTGAAGTCGACTTAGAAGTTAAATTGGAGATTTAATATTATTTAAAGTTGAGTTCTCAATCTCCTCCATTATAGGGTGTCCAACTCACTTTAGTTCAAAAATCAAAGTTTGACTTGGGCGACCCAACTCTCCAGACTTAGAAACATTTTGAAAATTTTCATTTGCAAACGTTACCGGAGCCCATGTTTGATCACTGATTCTGATTGACTGATGTATCCAGTAGACTGGCTGACAGTTTCATTGAAGAGCAGGATCAAAATTGAAAAGGAGCTCCTTGAGGTTGCAAACCCTAATTCTAACTTCTGAAGCCTCATTCTAACTTCTGAAGCCTCAAAAAGTTGGGCGCCCCTGGCCTCCAGGGGTGCTTTTTTGATCCAAACTTAGTAAATTTTCATGCATTTTCATCATTTTGAACTTGATTTTGACCTCACTTCATCTTGCGTTCTCCGACTCTTGGAAAAACTTCAAAGCTGACTGATAGGCTTACTGCGGAGCTGGCTCAATGTTGAACATAATCTCTTGGAGAACACTTTTCCTAAAAACATCATTTGGTAGGTGAAAAATTTGGGCAACCTTGGCCTCCAGGGGTGCTTTTCCTCCCAGACGGCCATTTTTGCAACGTGTTGATAATCCATTCAATCTCTGGTTGTAGGCTATTGACTTGTCTTTTGACCCGGCTGAGGTATACAACGGAAAGTTGGAAGCATCACAGATAGGATGAGCATTTGAGCTAACCCAAACAACTGCATTTGAGGGTCCAAAACCTTGCCAGGGGTGCTTTTGTGTTTTTCTGACATTTTTGACCATGATTAAAACCTTATGTTTGACTCTTGATTCCAACAGTTCGGCAACTTAGATTAACCCACTGACGGATTTGTTGTGAAGCCTGATCAAGTCCGAGACAAACATCCTAGGTATCATTTGATCAAAAAGTTCCATCTGGTACCTCAAAAAGTTGGGCGCCCCTGGCCTTCAGGGGCCCTTTTCTGCTCCAGTGTTGGTCAAAATCTCATCAATTTCATCTACCTCATTCTTCATTCAATCTCCAATTTTTGGTTTTAAACAGGTCCCATAGACTTGTCACTGGATTCATCGCGAAGATGATAGGATGCTGAGCAGATGCCTTGAAGAAGACAACCTCCGAAAACCACATCTGGTTGCCTAAAATGATGGGCGCCCCTGGCTAGCAAGGGTGCTTTTGCCTTGACGATCTTCAGTTCAACCTTCGTTTTACGTGTCCATTCGTTGAACCGCTGCTACCATTTGCTACCATTTGACAAGTCCTATGAACTGGCTAACAGATCCATTGCGAAGCTGGGCTGAAGCTGAGAAGAACATTTGGAGATAGTCAATGGCCAAAATTAACATCTGATGCCTTTAATTCTTGGGAGCCCCTATCCTCTAGGGGCTCTTTTATTTCTAGACTTAGCCATTTTTCAAACTTGTTGATTCTTCACTCAATCTGCAAATTCAGGCGTTAGGAAGATCTCCTAGACTAGCTGGCAGGCTCATCGCGAAGTTGGAAGAATTCCGGAGAAGACTTCTTGGAAGTGACAAACCTTGAAAAGTTGATTTGAGCCTTCGAAACGTTGGGAGCCCTTGGCTAACAGGCGCTTTTTCTTTCTAGACTTAGAAAATTTTCAATGATTTCACCTCTTTTGCACTTCGCAAACACCGTGCCACTTGCTAAGTTGTTTGCGTTGAAACATCACTGCCGCTAACATGAGTACGTGACTGCATTTCACCATTTTTACGTGTACAGACACTGCAAAGTTGACTTGCACGTTGATTGCGCAAGTACCTCCCTTGTAGCAAGGCAAAGTGTTTCTAGACTTAGAATATTTTTTGCAATTTTCACCATTTAAAAATCCTCTTCGTCGTGAAGCATTTTTTCAACATCTTTCTCTGTAGAAACCTCTATGATGAGTTTTAGGCTTAGATTTCGACACCTGGTATTGGCCAACTGCCATTGATGACCTCGGAGGACCTAACTTTTCTTCTGAAAAAGTGAAAATAATCCACTAGACTTAACTGACTTTTTCTTGATTCTGACTTCACCAATGTGATCGTGACGTGAAATAAGCCAATCAAAATAAATTTCAGCCAATTATGACAAGATCCTATTTTTAGGGTTTTCCCCAAAAATAGGGGTCCAAAAACCCTAATTTTCAAAATTTTCAAATTTTGCTAGTACCTTCTAGACATTAAACCCACAAAAATCCCATGCTTGATTTGACCAAAAATTGAGTTTTGATGACTATTTTACAAGATTTAGACTATTTTAAACAAAATGCTTTAATGAAGCAAAAATTTCGTTTTGGGTACAACAAAAGCATACTTAATGCTTTTTCATTCATTCTTGTTCGCACAAATTTTGAGAAGAGATGAAGCAAGGGTTTTCTAGTTGTGAAAGATAGCTTTTTGAGGACGAAATCCCTCAGGAGGAACCACTTGGTGCAGGAGTGTGTAATCTCCCCATTTTTAGCACTACACTTGTAACAACCCGACCCTTCCGTAAAATAAAATTTCGATAAATTACATCCTAAAAGTAAGTAAACATGTTAACATGTCATTGCAATAGAATTTTTTTTTCTTTTTCTTTTCCTTTATTGATAAAACGTGAACAAATTGTCATGTTAGTTTACAATAAAGATTCCACTGCAATATAAAAACTTCACAATACATGAAACAAGAATACATACCTTAACTATCATAGCTCCAATGAGCTTTAAAACAAATAGTAGTAAGAAGGTCCAGGAGATCGTCCTTTCAAATCTAGGTACATCGGCCGCTTGCTGTGGAGGAGAAACATCACTCGGGCGCTTTTCCGCCAACCACGGACTTATAATGCGGTCCCCCGCACACCTATCGTTAGATAGATGGCCCTCTCTTCGAAGAAGAGATTGGTAGGGCATCCTTTAATGATTACCAACTGAGCATAGTGCTGTGTCCTACACAACTAGAACCTTGCTATTACACAATCTCGAACTAGTACTCGGATCACAATGAACTGACAGTGTAGTCTCAACTAACTCACGTCTACGTGGCAGTCGTACGTTTCACTACTTTGGCCAAAGTATTATCATTCAGTACTTCGAATGAGGGTCATCTATCATAAACACTACTCAGGGCCGATTTGCATTAAGGCTTTCTTACACTATGCGTAGGTTAGTCCTTCCGGGGTAGTGCGTACCCTAGACCTCCTACATCACGCTAAACTACTAGAAATGAAAAGCATAACAAGTAACTCAAAGTCCTCTCCTTTCTTGGAAATGAATGCCTAGGAGTTACACAAGCTTCACTAAGTTAACCTTAATGACTTAAGCGGAAAATTGTTACTTGACACGATGCTATCATTCCTGTCCTAGTATTTAGTACCTACTTAAACATATACTCTTCATATGGAGTTAATATTAAGCAAACACTTTATAATGTATCTAGGTTTCCAGTGTAGTTTGTACACTAATGCAAGCAATGCATACAAAAGAAAACATACAATACTATTACTTAAATTCCACAGCCTTATCTTTGATTATGAATTCTAAGTGCAAATCCTAATCTTTGCAAGCATTAAAGAATAGAACAAAATATCACATTCTTATCCTTGTACAATCAGTAAACAGGAATTCAACCCTTGATCAAAACTCTTCTATAGTATGAACGAATAGAATGCCTATTGAACTTTAGAAGTATATTAGAATGGAATAAGAAGGTGAATAGCTTGCCTGATATTTATTAAAATACTCTTATGCAGATGGTGATTTAGATTGAGTCTGAAGCTCCTTTTTCCTTCAGTCAAAAGATCTCCAGCCTTCTTGTTATTGACGGAGAACTTTCAAACTAGAATGAAAGATAATCTCTATCCTTTAATGTTAAACTCAGATTTGATGACAGGCAGAAATGAATAATGCAATGATACTCTCAGATATGATGATTACTCTCACAGCCGAAATTACTCCCACACGCTGTAAAATACTCAGAAAAGAAATGTTCTCCAGATGAATTCGCACACAAAAGCTCAACTCAGAATTTAGCAAAAGGCGTGATTTGAAGAATGAAGTAACGTCCTTTATATAGGGTCCTGTTGTGACCTTTTCACACATCGCCCCATCGCTGATGGGGACCCCCAGTTGCCTGCTAGTTTTTAGGGTTCTGTCTCCTTGCAACGGTTACATGAGATCACTTTGCCAAGAGTTTCAGGTCATTTTGCCGAGAGTCACCCGAGCCGAGTCAGTAATTCATGCTTGAATCAATGCGTAGATGTCATGGAAGCGCTCAGAAGGCCCAAGAGACGAAGATCGACTGTAAATTCGGCCAATTCTGACACTTCCTATTTTTTAGGAAAAGTTGCTTTTTCGATTTTTCATTTTTGGCATTTTTGGACCAAACGAGGTTCCCTATTTTTTAGGGTTGCTTTTTCTATTTTTAGAAAGTTTCTATTTTTGGAAAGTTTCTATTTTTAGAAGGGTCCCGAGTTCTGAAAACGCACTCAGAAGTTCGAAAAACTCAATAGAACTCTCAGAAAATCGAATTGAAAATTTTGAAAATTTTTCGAAAAATCTGGAAAAAACAAGTAAAAAGCATGAAAATCAGACTGAAAACGTTCAAAAATCTGGAAAAACCAGTCAAAACCAGTTCAAGATCAATCAGATTTGAAGATGAAATCATGAAATCAGCTCAAAAATGGTGAAGTTTGTGAGAAATCTGTGCAAATCTGGAGAATTCGCCATGAAAGAATGAAGAAGGAAGGTATGTGAAGGTCTGAAAGGTTATGGAATTCGCCCAGCAGCTAAGGAGGATGTCCAAAGAGGTCTTGAAGTCCGCCTAGCTCTTGGGAATCATATCCCTGCATCTTGAGGCAACGTCCAAGGAACCTTTGAAGTCCGCCATGCATAAAGGTGGGACATCCTAAGACTGCCTAAAGTCCGCCTTTGATGTCTTTGCATGCTTGGAAGTCCGCCATATGCCAAGAGAGATATCCCTGACCCCTACAAAGTCCGCCTTTGATGTCCTTGCATGCTCTAAAGTCCGCCCAGCACATAAAATGCACATCCTAAAGGTCTTGAAAGTCCGCCATCTACCAACAAGGATATCCTAACACCTCCTAAAGTCCGCCATCTTTATCCTAAGACTACCTAAAGTCCGCCATCCACTAAAAGGCTCATCCAAAAAGGTTCTAAAGTCCGCCATATGCAAGAAGGACGTCCAAAATGCTAATGAAGTCCGCCCTTGAAAGGTGGGATTTGGCTAAGGGCTATGTAAAGTCCGCCTAGACATGTAAAGGAGAGGAAAATCAAAATTTTACTAAGTGTTGGCGCCCAGCTAGGGAGAATGTTGAAATTTACTAAGTATAAAAGGTGGAAAGTCCTTTCCAAAGGGACAAAGTGGTGAGAACAAGTGCCAAGATGCCAAGGAAATCCACCCTAGAAAAGAGGGACGTCCAAAAATGTTCATCCTAAAGACTCACAAAGTCCGCCATATGCTTGGAGGAGCTAGCAAAGTATCAAAGACATCCATGACGTTCGTCCAAAATGTCTGCAAAGTCCGCCCAAGATGATAAGATGCTAAGATTTTTGGCTAAGTGTCAAGGCCAAATCCAAAGAAAAAGTTCGAATATTTGCCTAAGTACAGAGGCTAAAAGGATGAAAAATGAAGACGTTGGCCAAGTATTGTGACACTTTTGAGAGGACAAATGCCAAGATTGAAAGGACATGTGCTAAAGATTATCAGGATACGGCAAAGAATAAAACGGAATGTGCCTAGCACGATGAGGAAAAGAGGTAAAATTTGCCTAAGTATGGAGAAAATGTCGAGAAATTGTCAACTTTGACCCAAGGAAAATGCGCGAGGCAAAGGGAAAGGAAGGATCGTCCTTGGCCAGAAGGATGAAGAATATGTCAGACGTCAAGGAAAATCGCCTAACGAAGTCATTCAGACAAGGATATTGCCTAGAAAAATTCGACTGAGCAAGGAAATATTTGACTTTGGCAGAGCAAAATAAGCTTAAAATCTCGCCTCGGCAAAGAAAAATAGGGATCTGGCAATGAAATTTTCGACGGAATGGCTTAAGATTTGGTTTGGCTAGACGAAATTGAGGATGAAATCGGAAAATAAACTCTTAGCCAAGAAAATTGGAAGAAAAATTGAAATAGTCATGGGTCCAAAACGAACGGGTTGGAATTAATTAAAATATTTTAATATTTTAATAATTAATTTTCAACTATTTGGAAATTAAAAATGCCTTGGACAAAATCGAAATTGCCAGACACGAATCGGACGAAAGTAAAGCACGCCAGGCGGAGATGAAATCCGGCAAGAAGAAAATTAAATTCACCATGGATTTAATTATTTAATGTTTTATTTAAAAAGTTGAGAAATCAAAAAAATAAACATTAAATAAAAAAATCGAATTTTTGAAGATCAGTAAGATTGTCTGGATAAGTTCGAGACTGATCCTTGTCGGAAGATAAAAGGAAAGTTGCCTGTTTGGAAAATGAAAACAAATCGAGATCGAGAAAGATTATGGCAGTTGCTAAATCGAATTCAATCTCTCAGCATTATAATGAGTTTCAGCAACTCATTTTTCACACACAGCTGAAGAGAAATTTATTCTTTCTCGAAATTATCAGGCAATTAATTCGTCCATAAGCAAAGTCGAATTTTCTCAGAGAGAAAAGCAGTGTTATGCTGAGGAATTTTTCGCGGGAAAAGAAAAGGATATTTATTCAAAGCTGAATTCTTCTTGAAGAGGGGCGCACTTTTCAAAAAAATCAGATTTTTAAATCTGATTTGCATTTAACGATCCTTCTCTGAGGTTTGGTAATTGGTCAATTAAATTTGCTATCTTTTTATGCCCTTTCATCTTGACGAAGTTCGGCAAGATTTTCAAATTCATTCAAGTCACTTTCAGCTTGCTTTTTCGCAGCAAATTAATTGTTTGAACAGCTGAAAGTCAATTTTTCGAATCCAAGGCACGAGGTTTAAACTATTTTAAAGGTCTTTATATTAATGTTAATTTTATGACTGCAGGTTGACGGACACGGAAGGCGGATTATCCAGGAAGCTGAAAATGAAGTTCGCCAACAAGGGTGCTCAGAAGGAGACTAAAGTCATCTCAAAGTGGAAGAATGTCGTGGATACTGACCTCGGGCATGTGGATTTTGACGAATTCAAGAAAAGAGTATACGGTCAGAAGGGACTTCCCACAGCAATAGCCAGAAGGATGGTCGGAAACGGGATATTCCAAGCAGCTGGATTCCCTCCGGCAATGGATTGTGCTGAGTTAATGGTGGAATGTGCTCGCCATTATGATGCCCAGAAAAGACAGATTATCGCCCCTGACGGAAGGATCTTGGCACACTTGAACGAAGTATCAATTCAGGAGACCTTCGGCATTCCAGAGCATTCAAGAACGGTCTATAAGACCAAAGAAGAAGCCAAAATGCTATATGATAGTCAGCCAGATCTATGTGCCACAACAGTCAACAAGGTTTGGATGGACAAGCCAAAGCCATCAATCAAGAAGTTGCCCAAGAGGCCTCGCCGCACGGACTTCAAGGAAGATTTTGGGGATATTGTGCTGATGCTGAACAGAATAGCTGGCAACCCGCAGGGCGCCTTCTTTGAGAGTTGGATGTATTATTTTATCGACGAGGTCACCTCTGGAGTCAAAATGTTCAATTGGTCACGGATGATAAGTGACAACCTCCATGAGCAGCTGATCAACCTTGAAAAGACCAAGTCTTTTCACATGAGTTCATACGTGGTATACCTATTAGCCAGGTCATACAAATATCCAGGGTTGATCTGCAAGGGCAGAATTGGCAATGGGGAGAACGAGCTTAGGCCTTACGACTGCTATCCTCAGCTCCAGTTGAAGGAGAAGACTCACTTCAGGAGGGTACATGATGCATTCCTAATGCACATTACCAGAAAGCTTCAAGGAGGAGTGCACCAAAGGCTGAGCCATGAAGCGAAAAGTCTTATCAGCAAATATGGGTCTTGGTTCATCCAGTTCCCTAAATTTACATATATCAGGATCCAGGGATTTACTGGAAATCCCTATAAATTGCCTATCTATCCGACTGATCGGATGATATTGCTTGAGGTTTTGAGACAGTTAGAAGAGTATCAGAGTATTCAGAGGCCGACCAAGAAGGCGTCCGTCACATTCCCATTCTTCATCGGGAACATGCTAGAGTACTGTCCATCAGCACAAGCGGCTGAAAGTGCTAGATTAGAGATCCAATGGTACCCTTTCACGGCATACAAGTCCAGGGTCAACTATGACCCACATCACAACATTCGGACAGTGGAAGGAAGGAAGTACAAGCACAGACAGGAATTGGAGGATTTCTGGGCAAATGCAGCCGATGAGTATGAGGTCAGGCGGAAGATGTGGTCCAGAATGTCCTTGGATTTTATGAGAACAATCGAGTTCTGCCGAGTGCCTGATCAGCTTCAAGATGATGGAAATCATGTCCAGCCGCGCTTTGAGGAAAGCAGACCTCTCCCTCCGGTGAAATGGTCAGAGCCTGAGCACGCAGACCTAGCCACCCTAATGAGGCCAGTAACTAAGTATTCCCAGTGGTGGGTTGATTGTCATGCCCAGGAATTGAGACAGAAAGGAATCACGCTCACCTATGACCTATTGAGCGAATCAGAGTCATACTCTTCTAATGCTGGTGCATCCCATCAAGACTTGGTCGGGATTGGAGAAAAAAGAAAAGAAATAATGCCAAGTGCTGAGCCTGTGTCCAAGAGGCATAAGGGAGAACCTTCTCGGTCGGCAGTATCCAGGAACATTGACCAGTTTGTAACCAATATAGACGACTCCTTGGTGGAAATGCTTGAACCTCTTGCAGCTCAGGAAGTAAATGAAGAGCCTATTCAACTAGATGATGAAGAGCCTGCGTCACCAACAGGCACAGAAATTTTAGGTTCAGACAATGAGATCGAAGCTCGGAACAATGACTTTGAGGAGGGAATGATTTCCGCTCTCAGGGAAGTCATGGATGTTCCGAACGAGAATGAGGTTCAAGTAGAGGATGGCATTGAACAGTCAACAATTCCAGACTGGCTGTTAGAAAGGATGAAAGTTCATGTGCCTGCTGAGGCTCAACAAGAAGAAGAAGATGATACTGCCGATTTCTTGGCAAGATTAGAACAGGTCGCAGTCAAGAAGCCCGCCAAGAAGTTCTCCACCATTCGGAGGAACGAGGCAGGCGACCGTTCCGTGCACATTGCAGTGCCTACAGTGGACAAGCCACAGGACGAGATCACTCCTCAGGAGTATGCTATAACCACAGTTGACCTTGGCCCGACCTCGAAAGGTCAAGAAGTAGAGGAGTTGGATAATTCTGTCTCGACCATCAAGGCGAGACTAGAAAAGGAAGTGGCTAAGAAGGAGTATAAGAAGGAGGTCGAACGTCTCAAAGAATACATACAGCATTTGACCCAGCCACTTGATCGGGGCAATGCGACTGTTCCTCCTCTCCTCAAATCACAGGAGATGACTAGGGGCGTCGAGCACGGAATGGTAACGGCCAGGGAAGCTCAAGGCTGGATGGCAAGTGAAGGCACAGAGGCGGCATTGTTCATGGAAAAGTTGGCACTGGCCTATGGGCGAACTTCTTCATTTCTTTCTAGACTGATGGACATGGCAGAAACGTGGGAAGGTATCCCGGACATGCAGGAAAGGCTTATTCCAAGCCTTAGAATTTTGAAGAGTACTCCGAGAGAGGAGTTAGTTGATAAAAGGGTGATTGCTGCAGGGGCAGCATATGATTTTCATCACTGGTTTTGGGCAGTGACAATACGAGAGGAAGTCTTGGAGAAGGCAAAAGTCGATGGGCTTGGAATCGAAGAACAGGTCAAGAAAATCCAGGAGGAGATTTGCATGATAACTACAGAAGTGTTCGACCATGAAGTCATCCGGGAGAACGACATGCAGTTGGAGAGATTGAAGCATAAAGTTCAAGAAACTTTCTTCTCGACCACTGGACCTTTCTTGAAACAAGACTTTGCGAAAGTGGCAAGACTCTCATCCGTTCGAAAGGATTTTGAGAAGCAGGAGGCAGGTTGGGAAGGTACTTTTGCTAGATGTGCTGAGAAGTTGGACGGACTTGAGTTCCGGATCAGCATGCTGCCGCCTGTCACGATGGACGAGGTCATTTCCGTAGTGTCCAGATTCGCCAAGCACAATGCTACTCAGATGGATAAGGACGCATCTCCTAGATTATAGCTGGAACTGCCACTTTTCTGACTGATTTCTGATGATTAACTCTTGTTGATTTGGGAAACCCTAATTAGGGTTTGGTTGTAATAATCTCGGCCGTTGATCTTGTTTTAATCTCGGCCCTTCATTTCATTTTTGGAGCTCTATATAAACTAGTGCTCTCTCATTTTCATTTGTGTGGAGACAGATTATGTATATTGTCGCATTGAGACTATTTTGAATGATAAAAGCTCTTGAGCATGATTTGCCTTGAATCACTTCTTATTGTTGAATAGTAAGCGAGGTTACATATTGCCTTCCGCCATAGATTAGAGTTAAAGTTAGATTAAGTAGAATTTGCTTTGAAAAGTTGTTAATTGAATGAGAGATTGATCGTATTGACTCAATGGTGAAGTGTAGCTCATACTTTTTTCGAATGGATGATTTGCATTCGATTTGTAAAGTTAGCCTGAGCTCTTAAACGTGGAAGCTTAACTTCAACCTCATTCGAGGTTTGAAAATTATTCTCACAAACCCCTTGAAGATTGCACCCATTTTGCGTATGTTGTCCTGCAGGAGGCGAAACAAAGTGTGGTTTATTTCTCTTCACCGAGTCCTTACTGTCTCTTGAGTTCTTAGGCTTAGACTAGACTCTCCTAAACCCTATTCTTTTTGCCATTTTTTTGAGATCCACAATTGAAAGTCCTAATTGAGAACCTACAAAGATAAATTTCCTAAGTCCCTAGCTTGTGCAGACTTTCTACGTAAGTCCCCTTGTTTATTACCAGCATTATCACAACGACCATTGAGCTTATCCACACGTCGAGACCCGACTAAAGAAACCTTGGAATCGCCTATGCGGTGGTTTTTCAAGAGAGGATAGAGTGTCTTTGGACATTTTTATTCTGATGTTTGGTGGATGATAAAACACACATCAACAGGTCCCTGCTCAACTAATTTGCTATTAAGAAGGTAAGAAAAATGCCAGACATCTACAAAATATTTCAGACTTGCAATGTGGCGAATTAAGGAGGTGATTCGACCTTCTAAGATGACAGCAATTGCAGAATAAATCAACTCACATGGCGGATTTTGACAGCTCAAGACGTTCTCCAGATTTTAGGTTAATTTGATATAAATGATTTGAAAAATTCGTTTCAAATGATAGGTCGAGCCTGCAACAATCCACGTTGCCATTTCAGACGCCTTAAGAATAGTTTTTGGCCATTATTTATTGACCTATTCTCTGCCCGCGCGCTTCAGACGCGTTTTTCTTCATGCGCGCGATTTTCTCACGCGATTTCATGATTTAAAACGTATTTTCCTTTTTTTTTCAAATGTTCAATATAGTTTAAGATGAGATATTTATTCATTGTAAGATTTTACAAAGTGGTGCGATTAAAAAAAAAATGAAGTCTTCAAATGTATTCGAAGAGTTTTCACGGGATTGTGTTTTATTTAAATTTATATAATTTACATTTCAATATCATACATTTATATATTTTATTATATATGTATTTCAATTAAGTGTAATATTTTTAAATATATAAATATATATAGTTTCCGACATTACATCGTGATATATATATATATATATATATTTACATATATGTAAATATTACCTTAATATTAATACATATATTTTAAATATATAAATATATAATATATTTACATAGGTATTTGTATTTATGTCAATATCCATAAATATTATCACATCCTTGATATATACATTTATACATAAATATATATGTAAATTTGCTAGGCAATAATATTAAATATTATTTTCACCACAGATATCAAGCGGACTGTGTACATATATATATACTTGTGTATACGTATGTATGCGTACATACATGTCGACACATGTGTATGAGCATATCCGTCTGCTTAACGTACACATGTATTGATATGTCTGTACATATAAATACGTGTTCACAATGTATAGATGTATGTGCGTTCCCAATCAATCATTAACACAACTTTCACATCATTCATACTTGGGTCATGGTATAGCAAGTCTGACGTTTAAACAATCACATCTCTTAAACATAAAGAAGTGAATTCAGAACCTTAAGGTCAATTAGACAAGTCTATGGATGACTTACCGTTATCTCGACAAACAGACTTGGCTTACTCAATCTATAGTATGTGTGTGTATGCTCAATTTGGTAATTGTTACTGTTTACCCGACCAAGTTCTTCCCCGAATGATGTCTCTCATCTGTCCGGAGGAACAGTCTTCATACCTGCGCACCATGACATGACATCAGCAGTCATATGCTCGTAAAAAGGTAAAAACATCTCACAAGTTAGAATAACATTATTCTATAATTCTATGCAACATTCATTCAAAATTACATTAATTGAAGTAACAATCAAATGAAACCATCATTTAAATAGAACGCCATTATTGATAATAAAAACATCATTGTTTTATTCACTAAAAAGATTCAATCATTACAATCAATTGCCCTATGCAATAGTAGCTATAAAATCGGGATGTAACACTTGTAATGTCCCCATTTTTAAGAGTCAGCATAAAGTTAAACTATTAATTTAAGTTGTCAAAAGTAGTTGAATTAAAAAGGGACAACTTAAATTAATAATGCATAAGCTAACTTAAGTTATGAAAAGAGCTAAATAAATTAATTAAGTTACTTTTTAATGAATTCTCAAAAAAGAATTAAAATAAAAGGGGAAAAAAGAATACGATGAGAATTCAAGAAGTCTTGGAGGAGTTACGTAATGGAGGTGAATAAAAGATTGGATAGAGCCTTTTTGTTGCAAGTTGGATTGGTTTTGCGAAAAAGGTTTTCTTGGCTAGAGTACATCCAAAACTTTGTGAGGACGAGATCTTTCTCACAGAGAATATCATCTTCGGTGTTGGAAGATACACCCAGGCTGATAGCTGACAGTCCTACTCTAGGGGCTGTGTTGGGTTTAATTGTGTATGTTTTGTGAAGTTTAATTTGCAGATAAATTCAGAGCATTCTAGATAAATTATTTTCAGTTTAGTATTGGATTCTTTGTTGATGAATTTGTATTGGAATTTTGATTATAAATGAAGATTGAATTATGTTGCGAGTTCCATTCTGACTGGAAGAAAATCTGTGTATGAGTTTTAATACTGCAATCATATTCTTGAATTTACAATTAAATATCCAAGGAGAAATATGAATCTGTGTTTGAAGTCAGGGAATTGAAGGTATTATTTTGCAGTGGAATACTAATAATTAGTTCAAGTAATGAAGGAAAAGATAGTCATTGGGAGATGCCGTAATAGTGGTCATATTTCGGAGAATGCCAATCTTTAGTAAATGTTCCCTCATTTTTGTGCTTTCCTGGTTTCGCAAGATTATATTGGGAAATGATCAGAATGCATATGGAGTTGATAATATTCCATTGGTTTTATCATTTAGTTGAAGAACCGATATAATATTGGAGCTTGGTATTGGATCGTCATTTCCTAATTCTGATGGCCACCTCAACTTCATTGGTCGCACCTTCATGGAAGAAGAATTAATATCGCTTCAAAAACTTATAAGGGAGCTGCAAATTTGAAAGGAGTCATACGATGATAAAATCTGGATGAATTTGAAAGGACATTTCTTGCAAGTCCATTACATTCTACATATGCGTTTCTGTATTTTCTGGTTTGGTCGATGAATAGCAAATATGGTGAAGAAATTGGTTTTCAATATTACAAAGAAGTCGATATCTATTAAAGGGCGTCAAATCAAGATTGGGAATCATTGGGCAGGTGCAAGGTGTCGAATTCATATGTATTCATCCGCCTCCTTAATGAATTCAAATACATGGCCATTGTCAGAAAATAATTGGTAAGGGAAACACAACTCTATTATAAGAATATCGTGGCACTTTAATAAAATCGTAGCATTGGAGATAGGACAATGCATCATATTTTGGAAGTATTCCTTGTGATGTGGAGATTAGAAAGGGACTATAATGTGTTGTTATTTGAGTTGGTATAGCCGCTGCTTTATGTAAGCCGATACTCCAAAAAAATATTGTTCCTATTGTAGCATCCAGGCATACTGAGTGAAGTTGTGTGACGGGAAGTGATTTGCTGGAAATTTAAAGTATAGTTGAATCAAAGATCCGATAATTATCCTTAAGCAAGTTGAGCTTCAAAAATTATATAGCTTCTTGGTGCCATGTGCCTTTAAATCAATGAGCTATTCAATTTCAAGCTGCCACTGGGAAGACAAGAAGTCATATGAATTGGTTCATTCGAATCTGTGCAAATTTATCTAGAACAAATCTCTGTTGTTACCCGAGCTACTATTGACCATATAAACTCTTGGGATGTATGTATATTTATATTATGAGTATTATTGTAGCTGAACCCTGCATAGTAATGTGGTGTGACTGACTCCAAAACTGAGCATGCATGTGCTTCAAAATTCAAGAATTTCCAAGTCAGAATTAATAATTCATTAGCTTCTAGCCTGTGTGCTTGTAAGGAAATTTTGGGTTTGTTATTCAAAAGATATATATATATATATATATATTCCATTGTAGTTTATGTTTGAACACTCTATATGTATCCATGATGATGAAATAGTTCAAAGTCCATTAAAGCATCTGTCAAGCATCAAATAGAAACTGGAAACTAGTAAAGAACTTAAGTGTTTGACGAAATGCCTGAATATCTTGAGTAGTCAGATTGGTGAAATCAAAAAAAAAAATTAATGCAAAATAGGGTGGACATTACAGTGGTATCAGAGCTCAGCTCTTCCTACCATCCTAGTGGGTTGTGCGAATGATCAGTTGACAGTTTGAAGCATGGCAAGCAAAGATAGAAAATGGTTGGCTAGTCTACTTCATGAATCTGGAAGTAAGCTTGGTAACTTATCTCAATTGAAGAATGAAGCATTGGCCACGCTGAAGAGTGTAGAAGAATGTTTGATCATTGTTGGGCAGTCGCTAACATATTGCAGATTGTTTTTGTTCCTACCGTGACTTCTTTGGGTTAGCACAGGTGGTTGAGACATGTTGATGAAGAGGTAAGGTTGCTGGTCACTTCTTGTTTGAATGAAGTTTTGAGAATATTGACTCCTCAAGTACCTTATGATGACGAAAAAATGATAGAGGTAATTAAATTGTTGGTGGATAGTTTTCAAGACTTGGGTAATATCAAAAGTTTTCACTTTTCTACAAGGATTGCAATACTCAAAACTTTTGCAAATATCAGATTGAGTAATCTTATGATAGACCTTGAATTGCATGACTTGATCTATAACATGTTTTACTATTTCCTCGCTACAATAAAAAAAGAACATAAAGATGATATTATTGTAGCTAAGAAAACTGTTATGGTTCAAGCTATCAATGGAAGTGATGTGATTTTTCAGCCTATCATAACTTTGTTATTGGCTGTCCTGAAGCAAGAACAGGTCACTTCTTCAGCTGCTTATGAGGTGGTCAATACTGTGTTCAAACAATGTGAGGCAAAGCTGAAACCTTACATGTTTAATGAGGAGCGAGTGAAAGAAAAAGAAATCACAATAGTTAATGAAATTTCTTCTAAGGATGTAATAGAGGTAGTTGATGTTGAGAGCTGCGATAATGAAAACAAAATAGATATATTGCTGCATGAAGTTGAGAATGATCCTTTGCCCAATGAGTCATATGATTTGAAGGAAAAGATGAAGGTTACTGAAGATATGATTGTTGCAACCCTATCACATTTTGATCATATACACCATGTCATTGAAGATCTCTTTTGGAAGGCTCAAATTGAGGAGAGGAAAAAGGGAGTTGCAAGTGGAGTCACGCCTAATCAATTGTATACTATTAGAGAAGCATTGGAAACAATGAAAACATATTATGTGAAATTGCTTAAGGACAGGGATTTAGTTGTGAAGTATGCTGAAGATAAAGAAAAAGAGGCTGATGAACTTTGTTTGCAGTTAAGTATGACTCATTTTTCTTTATACAAAGCAGAAAATGCTATTTCTATTGCAGCCATTTCCGATGAACAAGAAGGTGAAACAAGGAAAAATGAGATCAAACAAATTGTTGAAGGGATTGAGAAACTTCATAGAGGTGAAACAATGTGTATTGATTTAGTATTCCTCATATTGGAGAGGTTCGGTATGCTGACATGGTCTACATGAGATTATAACCCTACAGACAGTCCACGCTTAGGAAGAGTGGATCAGAGAAGCTTAAGCGATGGTTCTATGGTCCCTTTAGAGTCTTTGAGTGGATTGGAGAGGTGGCTTGTGAGCTGGAGTTGCCAACAAGCAGTAGAGTACATAAAGTATTTCACGTGTTCCTCTTCGAAAAGGCATTGGATCACAATGTAGTTCCTTCCTTGGAGTTACCACCATTAGATGAGGAGCGGAAGTTGATTTTGATTCTTGAGGCTATCATTGATGTTAGGGAACACACTCTACGAAAACGGTCAATTAAAGAATATCTGGTTAAGTGGAAGAACCTACTTGTTGAAGATGTGACTTGGGAGAGTGAACACATTTTACAACATCCTGAGTCGCATTTTCTTGGGGACAAACAATTTTGGGGAGGGAGGACTATAATGTCCCCTTCCTAAGCTATGTCAGTTTTATCAGGATTAGCCTATTCCTTGGGTTCCCAGAGGCTAATGTGGTTTGGTTAGGGGATTCCGCTCTTAGAGACTATGTTGTTCAGCCTTCTGGTTTTTTTTCTTTGTGTGGCGGTGAGTTCAAGATTATAGGAGTATCTTTTTTGACACTATTTAGAGCATTTTCAGGCACTTGGTCCAATACTTACTATTTTTAGTAAGCCACCTTCTCGGCACCGAATTGACATTTTGGTGTCAGTTTGTGCTCAGGATGTTTAGTTATGGCATCTAATGTTTATTTGGTGATTTTTTATGGCTTAGGGAATTATTTTAAAATAATGTTAATATTATAAGTTAAATTAAATATTTAACTGAAGTTTATTTTAATATTTTAAAAATAACTTTATTAAAAGGCATTTTGGGGACATAAGGAGTATTTAAAAGTTGAATTTAAGTGAGTTTGAAAAGTGGATTCCTTAATGGGGAGACATAAGGGAATATATCAAATATAAATAAAATGTTTATTTCCCCAAGGTGGGCATGGGACTTTTGGAGGAGTATAAAGTGCTTTGAAAAGTTATTTTTGCATCATGCTTGGAATTTTTATTTGAGAAGTACACAGGTTGAACCAGGATCCTTCATTTTCTTTGTAAGGACGAAAACCCTTATGGAGAGCATCCACTTCGATTGTGAGAGATCTTTCCTGGTGGATTTTTACAGGTGACTTCATTCAGAGGTCATTTGGGAGCTTCATTGTTCAGATTTTGTTGAGATTGTAGAGGGTTTTATATCAGAAATTTGAGGGCATATCTAAGTGGTACGAACAAGTTGAAGGCACAATTTCCAGATTCTAAAACCATTTTTTAGCTGGCCGTACACTTCCTAGAGGGGCGTTTGAGTGGGAGAACCCTAGTGCCTAGATTTGGGGCTGTTTATTGGAGGTTTTGGGGGCACCTAGACTGGAGGAACACTCAGTAACAGTTTCTAGGAGGAACCAACATGGTTTTGTGAAGATATCAAACTTTCATTGCATTCCCATGTTGCTGGTCCAAGTTGAAATTTCCAAATTTTGCAACAACAGTTTATGGGTATGTTATAAATGCCATAATAAGTGATTTATGATCATTAACATGTTGTAAAAGCCCTACTATATTGAATATACTATGACTGTAATAAATTTGGAACAATTTTTCAGTTTATGGTTATTCTTGAGATAGGTGATTATAGCTCTTTAATATTGCACATATTTCTATTGGATGTTATTGTTGTTATTTGTCTATATTGCAAAACCAAACTGCAAAAAGCATACCAGAAAAAAAACACACACACAAAAAAATAGGGTGCATATTACAATGATCCCATTCAAATCTTTCTATGGGTATGATGCCACATGTTTTGTGGATTTGGTTATTTATGATAGTAGGGTTTTGAAGGCAAAGGATTGGGTTCGTGAGAATCAATATATTCTTAAGTTGCTGAAATAAAATCTCCAACAAGCTCGAAATTAGCAAAATATTTATGCAGATAGGCATAGAGTGGAGAGGACTTTTGAGGTTGGTGACTTAGTTTTCCTGTGGCTGCAGCCATATTGGTAGTCTTCTTTGAAGAGGAGTGGAAAAAATAAGCTGAAACCTCATTTTGATGGGCCATACAAGGTTGTGTGGAGGATAGGAGAGGTTGCCTATGAGTTAGAATTGCCTAAGAATAGCAAGATCCATAATGTATTCCATATCTTGTGTCTCAAAAAGGTACTTGGGCAACATATTATATTCTCGCCTGAGCTTCCATCGTTGGATGAAGAGGGTAAATTGATATTGGTGCCTGAAGCTATTTTGGATGTTAGAAAAAGACAATTGAGATTAGGAGGATCAAAGACTATTTGATTTGATGGAAGGATTTTCCTTCAAAATATGCCACTTGGGAAAGGGAATAGGTATGTTAGCATCCAAATCTACAATTTATTGAGGACAAGCAATTTCGAGAAGGGAGGACTCTAATGTCCTATTGTAATATCCCTTGACAAATCTGATGTAGATATGCTACTTTGACCCTCAAGGAATATTGTGAAACTCTTTGTATCCAAAGTATGTTCTTGCTGTTTTGAGTTATCTGATTATCTTCTTTGAGTTCGTAGGCTGCAAATGAAATTATTGAATGCTTCTAACAATGCAAGGTTGCCATAGAAATGATATACTAGCTGTTTCAGACCTTGGGCATACATGTAAATGACTGAAATTAAGTAGTACATCTAGTTGGCATAAAGACGAACACTTTCCTTGCATCCCAATATACACCTACAGCCACTAGACATTTAAACAAACACTGGCATGCAAACTACTACTACTATGATATCAATGTAGGACCACCAATATGAGATAAACAACTTCTTCTCCTTGATGATGATCTCAACCAGAATACAGTGCAAATATGAAGATCAAGACTCTTGGCTTACAACTGAAAATGATATGAAATTATATACCAAAATCTGAGTACAATGGCAGCATACAACTAACTTCAAATGCCTAGAAAATACTGATATAAAATGCAAGAAGAACCTGGTCCAAGGAAGCGCCTAGGAATGTAGGTGAAGTAGCTGCCCATAGACCAAGCGAAAAGTATTCTCCTTAGCCAAATTGAAACCTTCTCCCCTGTTCTAAAGTAAATGCTGATATAAAATAATTGGCATCCTTTAAGCATTCAATGAAGCCTCCATCACCTATGCCTTAGGATTGAAGCGCCCCAACTTGCTAGTGAAATCGATGGAAGCTAAGGCCACAATGTGCATGAACATGATGTTTGAAGTATGGATCGATGGCTGCCAATGATCTCCACAAACCCATGATTCTCCTCCAATAATAGCAATAAATCAAGCTGCCAAATAGTGCCTTCAATGCCTTGCTTATTCTCCCTTCAAATTGGGCCATGGCCACAAATTTGATGCAATGAGCAGTCTGAAGTAACTCCTCGAATCTGCTGCAATAATTCAGATGATATTTCACACCCTCAAAATTGCATAACCAATGAGAGTTTTCATTCCCAATGGCTGGAAATGGCAGAAACCCTAGTTGGCTCCTTCACCAAATAATCATATCAAACAAATATCAATTCTTGGATATCCAAAAATGAGCCTTTAAGTTCCTTTTATACTTTTCTGGAGGAGCTCACACACTTTTCTTGCCAATGTGGGATAAAAGAAATATTTTATTTTATATTTTATATTTTATATTTGCACTTTATTATAATATTAAAATATAACTTCATAAAGTGCAAACAATTGGTTTCCCATCATCCAGATAACACATTATGTTTTCTAACAGTATGTTTTCCAACAATATGTTTTCCAACACGTTATGTTTTCCAACATTCAGCATAACGTAGGAAACCACCGAATAACCCCTAAATCCATGAAAGAAGCCAACCACGATCTGGGTAACTGCCACAAAGACCCTCTAATCAAGCTCCTTAGTCTACGAGAGTCAGGAATAGGCTAAACCCTCTATAAACTAATGCTCATGAAATTGGGGACATTACACCTATTTATAGTCGAAAGTAGTTGGCGAGACTCTTAGACTATTTTTAATTCTCATAAACTACTTCAGAATCAAAAGAGAATAATTAATTAATTAAATTTAAGTTGTCTAAGCTCGGGTGACTTTATTTAACTAATTATTTTATTTTTATAAAGTGATTAGTTAAATGGAAAAAATGACTTTTTGAGGATTAAAATATAAAGTTAATTTATGAAGTCACTTTTTGAAGGGAAATTAAAAGGTTACAGGAAATAATATTTTATTATTCCCACAAAGTGTTTAAAAAAGAAGTTTGAAAAAAGGAATTATCATTTTGGACAATTGTATTTTACAAACCCTAGTTTGAAGAGATTGAACTTGGTTGATTCTTCAACCAAAGGACGAAAACCCTTCTGGGTATCAGATTGTGGATGGAAACCCACCTAGCTGATCAAGTGGATTCATACATGATTCACAGATGCATTGATTGAATTGAAGAATTGAGGAGATTCGATTGTTCACAACATAATACCAAAAGGACTTGTATATTTTCCTACCAATACTTGGAGCACGAAGATAATATGGTGAGTAAAATATTTCACAATTCTTTGATTTTTCTACAACTAGTTGATTCAATTTAGGGTGCTAGTCATGCCAAAGGCAGACACTAAACTAGTTGCCCAAATATATATAGGGCGGGGTGGTTATTGGTTGATATTTGTTGAAATAAATTTCTATTATTAATGACATTACCTATAAACTCTATGCTAGATGCATTGAAAAGGGTTGTAAGGACATTGTGTAAATCATGGCATCATCTTTGAGGGTTTCAGGACTTCAAAATTGCAAGCTGTGCTTATATTTAGGGTTAAACGCCATTTTCCAATAGCAGGAATTTACAAGAGGAAGTTGTTGCCAATTCTGACATCATATTTGTTCATTGTTTTGATTGTTGCAACCAGGTTGAAAATGGATGAAGTTTCGTAGCCATTTAAGGAGGTCGAACAACTCAAAAAAGGAAGATAAGGGCATCACATGGTCAACTATCCATTAACAATGAATTTTTATTTGTCCAACGGATTTTTAAAGGAGTTGTACCATGCTATAGGCAATGTGGCAGTACAAAGCAACTGAGAACAAGATGTGGGATGCTCCAAAAGGTCATGGGAGTTCTAGGAAGGTTTCAAAATCCTTAATAACAGTCGTGAGACTCCAAAGGAGACTAAGCAACAACCTAGGGAGGATTCATAGTGTTATGGGTCTATAATTGATATGTGGTAGCACCCAGCCTATGAGGAAATTGGCCCCAATCATTGGATCTTTGCATAGTCATAAAGGAATAGGTCATAATAGTGAAATTCAGGGTCATAATTCACACAACTCTTCATTGAGGTTCTATTCTATATGGAAGATGTGATAGCTTGAATAACAACATATTTTACATTAAATCAAAGTCTATAGTTGTGGCAAAAAATACAGGTCAGACATTAATCTTCCATCTATGTATTTTTAATGTCCTCTTCTTAGGAGTGAGTGTTTGGTGAAGACCCTTAGCCTATTTAATTCCTATAGGCTAACCAAGATGGTGGTAAGGGAATATTTAATTAATTATCTTAAGTTGTCTTAAATTAATTCTACAGGCAACTTATGTTTAATTAGTAATTTTTATAAATTTGAGCATTTAATTATAAAGTGACTTATTTTGGGGCCCAAAAGTAAATTAAAAATAAAAAGGTCACTTTATGAGAAATAAAGTATAATTTCTTGAAAGTTTAAAAAGGTGATATAAAAGGGGATTGCAAAGGAAAATTACTCACTTTTGGTTATTTCATTTTTTATTGTGAAGTTTGGACATATTTTTCAACTCAAAACCCTAAGACTAAAATCCTAATGGTAATTGGCTTTGGAGAAGGATTTCTTCCTAGTCAATGTGATGAGCACACACACTTCTACTGACAAGGGGGGGTGAATAAGTATAAGATAAATTTTTTACCTATTTAAAAACCAACAACCATGAAAATAACAATCATACAAGATCTACCAACTAAGAGACTCAAGATTTACGTGGAAACCCTTTTGGGAGAAAACCACGGAGAAAAGACTGCTTGGATCTACAAATCCATTCAACAATAAAATTTTCTTTACAAATCTTTGTAAGCACCATCGCACTAGAGACACCAATCTCCACCACTAATCACTAACTTAGCAAGAGACACCAATCTCTTCAATTAGGAGGCATTGACCTCCAAAGGAACAAAACTTTCATCTTCTTGAATATTGCTTCTTCAAAGCATGATAATAATCATGTCAAATTCCTTCCTAAAATCTTCTCATAGATCTGCTTATAAATCTGCTAAAATCTCCATTAAATCTCTTCATAAATCTTCTTTAAATCTGCTCATAAATCTGCTTATAAATCTGCTCATAGATCTGCTCATAAATCTGCTAAAATCTCCCAAGTATTTTGCGCGTTTACCAATGCTCAGAATGAAGATGGTACGGCCTCCCAGAGAGGGCGACCAGCTAGATAAAATCTAAATCACCACAATAAAATCTGAAAACTTGCAAGAAGGGGCGCCTAGGGTAAAGAAGAGGATAGAGAAAACACCTAGAACCAAACAATAATCGTACAAGGAGCTACGATTGAAAATGTGCTTCAGCCAAGCACCACACTAGCACATCAAAAACTGAGAAAACACACAAAAACTTAGAAAACTTTAGAGAACTTCATCTTCAATATGCTCAATCTGTTCTTCAGTGTAAAGAACAGTCTCAAACTCAGCTAGGTGCTATCTTGCAAGCACAAAACCGACAGAAGCTAGGAGGTATGCATCCTCGAAGCAAGGTTTTGAAGAAATTTCAACAATATTTTGTTATATTTTCAATGGATAGCCACAAATGAAGGCCAACACTCTTATTTATAACTTTCTCCTCAAATTCAAAACCGTTTCCCTCCAATTAGGGTGCCCAAAATGAAATTCACATTCACCATCTAATTTGCATTGAGTTGCATCTTTGACTCCTTGACTTAGGCATCCAAAAGCACATAAGGAATATAACTTTATAAAAATGGAAATATCTCACAAGTTAGGCGTCCCAATGACTTAAGAAATAAACTTTATAAAAATCACTTATTTCTCCAAATGTGACATCCTATTTTGCCTTAGTTAACATTTAACTTAAAACATTATAATTTCCAACTAAGGTGTCCAATTATGAGATCACTTAAGTCATAACCTGCCAAAATGAGCTCCAAGAATGTTGGAGACAAACTGCTAATATTGCCCTGCCAGAAATAGACATTGCATTGAACTGCTGAATTGCTATTAAGAATAGCACTGCCAAAAATAACACTTACTAAAAATAGCATACTGCTGAAAATAGTGACTTGAAATGCATTTTAAGCACGAACTATGTAGCCATTGTAACTTACTAAAAATAACAAGTCTAGAAAAGTTACCTGATGCAAATGCATGTCATACCACCATGAAGCTCTCTGAAAACCCAAAAAGACCCAGAGACCATTTTGCAAATCTCCTGCATGCAAACCCTTGAATCCACAAAAGAAGTCTCCTAGAAAATAGGAAACCCTAATTCTGCCCTTGACTATCCTACGAGCATCTGTGAATAGGCTAATAGTCACTGGAAAGGATAGTGCTAAAAATTGGGACATTACAGTCTGCTCTTTCCAAAGATTGCTTGTTCTCTCTTGGTCTTTTGGCTTTGGTTTTGGGTCTGTCTCTCTCTGTCGGTTCTTTTTGTCTGGTGATGTACTTGCCGTTTGACCTAGATTTGAATTTTGGCTAAGTCTGGAGGGCTTTTAGATGAATTAGGGTTTACAATCTTCAGACAATTTTGAGGTCAAATTGAGTTAGCTAATCGAATTCTGAGCTTAGCACTGCTGTTAGGATGCTTCAAACAGGCTCCCACTGGATTTTCATTGAATTCTGACAACTTGCTATTTTTAGTAAGTGCTAATTTGGGGCCTATTTTCTTGGGATTTTAAAATTCTGACAACTACATTGCACTTCGAACACTGAGAACTCATCACTTGCAAAATTCGAGCTGAAACGAACAACTTACTATTTTTAGCAGTTTTTCCTTCGAGGGCCACTTTTATGGTTTGCATGTTGGACTTTCAGATGCATGTCTAGAGATTCTTTGTGGGTTTTTCGAGACCTTCGCAGTGATATAACATGCAAAATGAGATGATGACTTTCAATGATTTGGGCTTCAAAGGCTATTTTTAGGGTTTGCATGCAAGATTTCTTAGCGCATGTCTGCATAATCTTTCTAGGTTTTTTGAGAGCTTTGCAACGAGGTAACATGCAAGTAGAGTTGATCACTTTTCTAGGACTTGCTATTTTTGGCCAGTGCTCGCATGTTGATCATTTTTTTGGGTTTTTCTGGTTTTTTTGAGATCTCTCGGGCAGTGTGACATGCAAACTCATCCGGAAGCTGATTGGTCACTTTTTCAGAAACTTACTATTTTTAGCAAGATCACTCCGGTAGCTGCCCAGCACTTCAACATCACGAACCCAACGACATGCAATAGAAACGAGGTCAAACGAAGATCTTTTGAGCAACATGGAAGTCAAATTAAGGTTTCCAGCTTCAGCACCCAAAAATGAGGGATCAAATGCCAGAAACTCCAGAATTCGATGTATCTCATCGCAATCAGTATCTTCCAAGGAGTCCACTGGTAAAATTTGAAGGCGATCTGAGCACTTACTATTTATAGTAAGTCACTTTTGAAATAGGGCTATAAATAGCAGGTCAATGCGAGACACTAGTGTGAGCAAGTCAAGCAAGTGATGAGGACCCCATGGAGCGAATTTAAGATCAAACGGAGTTGTAGAGGTTCAAAAATCAAGCACTTACTATTTTTAGCAAGTCCATGCAGAGGAATTAGGGTTTCCTAAAAAGTAGGGAGAAACGTGAGGGTCACACAAAAGCTTCGTCCAATCACAATCAACATCCTTCAGGCAATCAGCACGCAAAGTTTGAGCTCATTCTGAATAGTTACTATTTTTACTAAGTTGCTAAAATAGCAAGTGTATGCAAGCATCAGGCGCTAGCAGTTTAGTCACGTCACAAGGTTCGAGGCAAAGCGAAAATCAAGCCTTCCGGTGCTAGAAATCAACTTAAAACACGAAGAATGTGAAACTTTCTAAAAATAGAAAACTAGGGCAAGTTGAAGACACCATGAGTAGTCAGAAGAATACCCCCCTCAAATCCGCCTTAGCAACCTGGGAGAGCTCAAAATTTGTTTAAGTCTGGAAAATTGGAAGCTCCATGGGTGAAATGTGCCTTAGTCAGGAGGAGGATAGATGAAATTTCACTAAGTGATGGAAAATGGAAGCTCAAGGCATCAAATGCGTCCTAGCCTTGACTGGAGGGTAAAAATCTACTAAGTCCTTGAAACTTGAAGCACACCCCCCTGAATGCGCCCTTGGAAGGAGATGGCATGAGAAATTTAGTTAAGTTCTTGAAATTTGAAGCATGATCCCCTATATGCGCCCAAGGTAAAGAGGAGGTGATTGAAAGTTGACTAAGTCTGGCAAATTGGAAGTAGGGACCCCTATATGCGCCCTAGGTAGATTGGATGCCATGAGGAAATAATCTAAGTATTGGAAATTGGAAGTGCACTCCATGAAATGCGCCCACCTTAAGGAGCTGATTGAAAATTCTTCTAAGTATCACAAAATGAAAGTAGAGGAGGTCATATGCGCCCTGTTGTACCCAAAACCAAAATTTTTGCTTCGCTAAGGCATTTTGCTTAATTGAGTCTTAATCTTGTTAAAGTGATGTCAGAAGGTCATTTTTTGGGGTTTTTAAATATGGAGTTGGTGTCAATGTCACATAAGTCTGTTACTGAAGAAATTTGAGAAAAGTGGAAATTTGAAGGAAAATCATCAAAATTTTCTATCTCTGGAGAGGGGAGCACATTCTCAAAAGGGCACCCTATCTTTTAGAAATTTCCGAGATCACATTTTGGGTTTATCACCTCTAAGAACATTTGTCCCGTATCAAATGACTGATGAACTATCAAATTTGTCAAAGCGGACTTGTTGCTTTCGAGATTCACGGAGATACGTAGATGCAAAAGCGAGAGAGAGAGCTAAATTACAGCTAACTGCTTGGAAAAAACTTTTGGGAAAGGCGCCCATCTTTTTGAGGTGTCGGATTAAGGTTTTTGACTAAATGCCATCCAAGATGTTTGTCTCACATTTGTTCGAGCTTCGCGACGCATCCGTCAGTGGGTGAATCTGAGTTGCTGAAGTGCCGGAACCAGAGGTCAAACATAGGGTCAAATCTTAGTCAAAATATCAAGGAATGAACAAAAGAGCACTTTTTCAGAAAGGCGCCTGAGCTTTTCAAGCCTTTAATGCCTTCTTTTTGTTGATCTCAGATATTCAATTTGTCCGTGTTACGTTCGGCTTTCCGTTGCTTGTCTCCGTCAGATGGTCAGCATTGGCCACAGAATTCGAGTTCGAGAAATGGTTAAGTTTGGAGGCAAAAGAGCAACTTTTGAAAAAGCCTTGATTTTCACCCCTCGAGATGATGTTTTACGGGAAAATATTGCAGCTGCGAGGCATCATGCGAGAATGAAGTCAACTCCCGCTGATGAACACGAGTTCGATCTTGAAAGTTGAGTAAATGAAGTTATATGAAGAATTTGTTTTTCCCTTCGTTTGGGGATGGGCCAGGAAAGGTTTCGGTAGTGGGACGACCCAGGAATGTGGGCTGCCATGATGTTGTTGGTCAGGACATTTGATGGGTGCTCATTCCGTGTGGCGGACAGTTGTGGGCGGAATGGACAGGCAGGTGGCATGGATGGGCAGAGACAAGAGTGGGTGCTGTGGACCAGACAGATGTAGTCAACAGATAGGATTGGTTTTGAAGCCAGGTTGAAGCTAATGGCATTGGACAGTTGGGTAATAATGCTGGGACTCTTGGGCGTGATCTTTGGTTGCAAAATTGCATGTTTGTAGAGGTGGAACTTGTTATATTGCTGCTTGAAGATTATGCTTGAAAGTCAACTTGAGTTCACATGCATGGCGAATTTGGTTGAAATTATGAAGTTTTTGTGAAGTTGACGAATTCATTGAATGTCAACTGGAGTTTTGAAAAGGGCCGACATATTTAGATGAAGCATGATTTTGTGAAGTTGACGCATTTACCTTTGATTGTTAACTTCAGTTCTCAAAAGGGACGCCATAATTGGAATTGTTAAGATTTAAAGCATGAAGTGTGAAGATGGCGAATTCATCATTGTCAACTTCAGTTCTAAAAGGGACGCTTTAATTCTTAAGTGTGTGAATTGCATGAATTTTGAAGATGGCGAACTCAATAAAGAATGTTAACTGAAGTCAAAATCGCATGATTGTTTTAAATAAATTTGCAACTGAAGTCTTGAAAGGGAAACCCTAAAGCATGGCGCTTTATTTAGCTATTTTAGTTTCAGTTAACTAAAATGAGGTCCAATCACAAGCCAAGCGCATTTTTCATGGTTTTCATGCTTTATGCGAATTTCAAAGATGAAAGTCTATTTATTCAAGCATTGGCGTCCATTATTTCATCATCTTAAGCTTCGAAGTCTATATTCTTCTTGAGCGACCAGCAAGCTAAAGGTGCTATAGGTGTCAGAATTCAGTGTTCTTCATAGCAACGGATTCAGATTGTTCAGAGAAAGAAGATTCAAGACTTTATTTTCATTTTGCATGCAGGTTTTATCAAGTTCCTAAAGAAGATTGGCGAATTTTTCAGAAGCAGAACAAGCAAAACTTTCTATTTTCTGTCTTATTTCTTCTATTTCTCATCTTAGGTACTTTCTTCGCATGTCAAAGAAATTCAACATATTTTCAGAGTTTGGTCATCTGGGTTGCATACTTCAGTATTTGCAGCAAAACCCACGTCTTAGATTTTTTTCGAGAAAATTGCCTCGTAGTCTTCATTCTGAAGCTTTGTGCATTTTTTTGAGAATTTCTTTGCATGTGGGCCTGAAACACATTTTTTCGAGAATCAAGCTATCTGGGTTTGTTCAGAATTCCATTGTGCACAAAACCCATGTTTCAGAAAAACTTCAAAAATTTCTCCTGTCTTAGGCTATTTTTAGCCTTGTCCAGAGGTTTTCAGTTTTTCCAGAAAGTTTTTCAAGTATATTCGACTTTACAGTCAAAAGTTCTCATTTTCAAAATGCAGCTCAATCTCATTGATTATAAGGCAAAATCTGCCCTTACGCATAATTTTGTCAAAACTTCAGATACAGACCTTAATCATGTTTATCCAGTGGTTAATCTGAGTAGTCTGGAGGGTGTTAGCAGCAATGCGTTGAGGAATCTTGAGCGTTCCGGGTTGTTGGCAGCAGCATCTATTTCTGTTACTACTTTTGATCTCGAGTTTGTTCTTGCTTGCATCAAGCATTATGATTCATCTTGCGACAAATTAGATCAGTTGATGGGAGGGTTATTTGCAGTCTCAAACCGAAAGATATAGAGAAATGTTTTGCTATTCTTCCGCATTCAGATAACTTTACTGTGGTTATTGAAGCCTGTGAGAAGATATGGGATGGAGATCAACAACGTTCACAGAGAAAGGTAGCTCAGAAATGGCTGAAGGTTCAGAAGACTAACATGCCTAAGAAGGTTGGCCATGGTGAATTCAAGGACGAGGTTGCTGTTTTGATAACTTTGCTCAACCGAGTTACAGGCCAAGAGGATGTTAGTACTTTCCGTTTATGGATGTTTTACCTTATTTCCAGAATTCTTGATAGCACAGAACGTTTTGACTGGGCTATGTTGATTAGTGATTGCTTACATCAGCAGATTACTAATTTTCTCAAGTTTCATGAGTTTCATATGATATCATACTTGGTCTACTTAGTTGCATTCCAAGGCAGCTACAAACATCTTAAAACCAATGGCACTCTCGGTGTTCAACGTATTCATGAGTATTATCCTCAGTTGGAGTTCTCTCAGTCTGAACAAAATTTCCGAGCAGTGAATGATCACTTTTCAATGAGGACAGTTAGAGATCTTGACAACGAAATGCACATTCGTATTTCTGCCGATGCAAAATCAGCGATGGAGACTTGGGTGGATTGGTTTATCCAATTCCCTACTTTCACATACATCTGGGTTTATGGATATGTTGGAGAGCCCCTGATGTTGCCGAGGTATCCTTCAGACAAGATCATCTTCATGGAGTTTCTTAGACAGATGCAACATGTTCATTTCTTTCTTCGCAATCGTCATAAGACTGCAGCTACTTTTCCATTTGCATTGGGAATTTTCACATGCAATGCGGCGACAGATGCCAAGCTTATGTCAACTGAGTTAGAAATATTCAAGCTCAAAACTCATACTGAGAGGCGTTCTTATGATCCTTTGGGTCATTATGCGAATAGGTTAGAGCGAGGGATTGCACATAAGCCAGCACTTGAAGATTTCTGGGCTAATTGTGAAGATGAATTCGAGGTTCGTCATCGTCACTATTGTAGACTCACTATTGGTCAGCTCTCTGATTACCTATCAGAAGATGTTGATGGTCTATCCGATGATGATGGAGAAGTTCTTCTCAATTCATATGTCAGAGATCAAATTGCTCGGCAGCCACTTCGTTCACCAGATTGGTATGCTAAGGAGAATACTTCTATTGAGGAAGTTTCTAAATCGGTTATTAAGATCAGTAGGCAGTTCTTGGAGAGTAAGCGGAAGCGTAAGTCAGTTCCTGTGATAGAGCCGCCAAAGGATTTTTCTTCATTGCCTTCTACTTCTAGGTCAAGACCTCGAGTCAAGGCTATTGTGATTCCTCCTGAAGGAGTTAGACTAAGCGGAAACACGGGCAAAAGAGCTACTGGAAAGAGGAAGCAGAAGCAAGTTGAGAACGTACCTGAGGTTCCAGTAGAGACAGTCATTCAGGCTGAACCTCACGTTTCACCTCCTAGTTCGCCACATGTACAACCTATTGATATAGATTCAGAGCCTGAGATACCAATTCGAGTTGGATCAGAGACAACTGAACCGCCACAAGTGGATACATCAGGGACAGTCTCTCCTCGGATTGATGATATTGTTCGGTCTTGTTGGTTCGAAAGGTCTTTGGGGAGGCAGAGGCGAGAACCTTCGTATAACCTTGATTTATCTGAGTTCGGTGAGCCTTATCAGAAAAGGTCGAACAAGAAAATCAAGAAACAGGTGCACATTGAGAAGACTCCAGAATCAGAGATTGTTATAGAGGTTGTTGTTCCTCCAGAGGGTAAAAGCTTAGATGAAGTCGAAGTTGGTGACTTTACTTTTACTAAGCAAATCTAGGCAGGACTACACGAGAGACAGATGTGACTCTTCTTAAGATTGTTACCAATAATCTTGAAGAACGTATCACGAAGGATGGAGAGGACAAAGCACTGCTTAAGGCTGAAAATGGTCAACTTCGTCAATATATTTCTGATCTTGTTCATGGAAATTCGAATAGAGCACCTACTCTTCCTCAGAATACACCTGCAGAACAACGAAAGCTTGATCAGTTAGTTAGTCATGGCAGAATTTTGGACAACTGGATTGAAAGTTTAGTTGCTACAGGTCGACATCTTCTTGCAGATTTGTATCAGTTGAGGAGTGATGCACATAAGCTTCGTCAAGGTGTTCAGTTGCTCGAGATTTCAATTGCAGAGAGCTTAGCCAAGGATCGTGTTCTTGTGTCTCAGTTGTCTGTTGCATATGATGCCTTGGAGATTGATGAAGATCAAGAGAAGGTTTTTACTTGGAGAGAGCAGCACCTTTTCAAAATGGAGATATGTGAAAAGATCTCTGCCAAGTTGTTTTCGTTGAAAGATGATGTAATTGGAGTACTTGCACTTGTCAGTGGTTTTGTTGTTTAGATTCCGTGTCATTATCTTCTTGAAGATGGCACGTATGTTGAATTGGACAAAGTGCAAGCTGAATTCGAAAAGGTGATTCATGATAACCTGGAGGGAGATCCTATGGCACCTAAGTTGGAGAATATCTCAGTTATTTCAGCTAGTTTCAGAAAGGCGACTGAAGAGGTTAAAGATGGCATGCATACGGTCAAAGAAAGTGGTAGAAAACTGAAGAAGCAGACTGTTCTTTTGGATAGTATCAAAGTGCCTGAAGACAAAGAGATTGATGAGTTCTTGGTCGAAGTGTTAGACCGAGATGACATGGAGTGATTTGCCAGTTGGAACCTGCAGTTAATTTCGAGGGTTGAGTCATGAACAGCAGTTAACTCGACTGTCAGTCTTGAGTTCACTTGCTGACTTCACACATGCTTATCTCCTCCTTGGAATTATCATCACAGGAGTTAGGGTTAGGGTTTCCAGTTAACTGAAGGTAGTGTCCAGTTAACTTTGCTTTAAATAAGGACGTGCATGTTTGCACATGGTCCATTTAGGTTAAATGTTTCGGTTAACTGATGGTAGCTTTCCAGTTAACTGTATAGTTTACTTTATTAGGGTTTAGTAATAAATCTTGCATGCATTGCAAGACTGTAGTTGACTCAAGGTGATTTTAGGGTTCCCTACACCTTTTGATGTCTATAAATAAGAGCTTTTGCTCATTTGTACATAACTTTTGCACGAGAGAGAAATATATGCTGTGCCTACCTTGCCCTCAATATTGCTCTTTTGGTATTTGTTCATGCGTCTTTACTATTATGATAAATTGTTATGCCACATAGGGTTTCATGCAATTATAATGGTGAATTCTTTCCATAGTTAGATCAAATCTGTTTTGTGTTCAATAAGCTTGTTCAGATTGAGATGATAGTTGTGCCACCTTGCCTTCAAGTAGAGAATCTGCACTTGGTTATCGTGTGTTGTTGTGAATAATAAACTTATTCGGATTGAGCTGATAGTCGTGCCACCTTGCCTTCAAGTTGAGAATCCGTATTCAGTTTATCGTGTGTTGTTGTTACCAATAAGCGTGTTTAGATTGAGCTGATAGATGTGCCACCTTGCCTTCAAGTTGAGAATCTACACTCGTTTATCGTCTGATAGTCAAATGTAATGTCCCCTTCTCAAGCCTGACATTTCTAGTGACCGTTAGCCTTTCTTGGGAACCCGAAGGCTAGTCGGAAGTTAAAATTAGGGTTTCCTAATTTTGAGGAGGTCATTGCTCAGAGATGGTGGATTCAATGGCGGATTCCTTCTGGGTTTTCAGAGGGCTTCGCAGTGGTATGATCATTTCGGCATTCGAGCACTTTTTGGAATTTACTATTTTTAGTAAATTCTATTTTTGGCAGCTTTCCAGATGAGCTCAGGTTGGTTGACTTTCGGCTTCAGATTGATCAGTTGACTTCATCAGTATCGGCTTCAGGGCACTTTCGGAGAAATAAGTTAAGTCATTTAAATTAAAAAGTCACGTTTTAATTATTATATTTTAACGTTGACCCTTGGCTTAGAGTTAATGACTAAGGTTGTTTTAAAAAGGTGGTCATTTGAGGGTGGCGCCTCATTAATGAATATTTTAATTATTCTAAAGTCTGAGCAAGCTTGTTGAGCGCATTAATTAAAGTATGATATTTATTAAAAATATCAAATCAAAAGCTTGAAGGCAAAAGTACGCCCATCATTGAGGAGGATGGGTTTTGACCTAAAAACAGATTTTAGGGTTTTGCGAAGTCAACGGAAGGATTATAAAGAGGAGTCTTAGTGCATCATTCTGGATCATCTTTGGACTATGCTAATGTTATGCTGCCGAAATGGTTGCGGGAATTCTTCGAGGAATGAATGCCTCCTAGTCTGGGCTCGACTTCATGCTTGAAAGATAGCATCTAGTGGAGATTTTAGCATGCTTATGAGTGATTCAATCATTTGTAAGTTTGCCTTTGTTTTTGTGCATTGTATTCAGTTTGGTCTTGTTAAGTAAGTCTGCATTTTTAGAGAGTTTTCTGTATTTGCTGATTTAACACAGCAGATCCATGTTTTTCATTGTAAGTCAAAAAAATACAAAAAACAGAGTTCTGGGTATTGCATTTATCTCATGGTTTAGGGTAGGCGATTCTTTGTCTCAAATCTCAGATTTTAGTGTTGTGTATTTAATTTTTAAAGTCAAATCGAACTACTCAGCTGGGCCGTACCATTTGGTGCTGTCTTGGAATTAGTGCAAATTGAAATAGCTGCATTTGGTTCAGTTTAGGGGTTCCATATTGGTTGCCTAGGTTCTCAAGGTGCATTGCATTTTATGACATATAAATCGGATGTGTATTGAAGGAGTTATGAGCAATTCTTCCTGTTTGTAAGCTGCTGATCATATGTTTAAAGTGCAGATCTGTTTGTGACAGTCCTAGCAATCTGCATTATTCTGATTTGTAATTGGTAGTGTGATTTCCTTTGAGATTGTAACAGAAATAACGTTGAGTACTCTATCTGGAAAGAGTCTAATATATTGACATTGCAGGCAATAGTTATTTATTGTAATCTGGCAGTAGTACTGACCAGCATCCTTTAATATTGCTTTGTCATTAATTGTAATTCACGTTCTTGCTTTCTATACTAGTGAATTAGTTGTAACTCCGCCCTATGGTAGCTACTCCCCATTCTGGGTGAGCAAGCACATTCTGGGTGTTGAGTAGTTTCAGCTTTCAGCACTTTCTTTTCAAGCATTGTTTTGTATTCACTCCGTCATATGGTCGCCCCTCACTCCGCATTGGATTGGGTAGCACATACTTGGCGTCGAGTTCCTTTTCCAGCATAAGCAGTTTGTTTTAGATCCTCTGACCAATGCTTGCCATCATCGGCGCCATTCTGGTTAGAGTTGCTTTCTTGCACGTTTTGGTTTCTTTCTCTAACCTTAACGGGTGCACTGCTTTGTAATCTGTTATTTGAAAAAACAAAAAAACTGGCTCGGAACTCTTTTGTATTTTTTGAGTTATGAATATAAACGTGGATCTGCTGTAGCTAATCTGCACTTTTAGAAATACCTCAAATATGCTGAAAACAGATCTAACTAATTACAATGATGATTACAATGCACAAAAACAAAGGCAAACTTACAAATGATTGAATCACTCATAAGCATGCTAAAATCTCCACTAGATGCTATCTTTCAAGCATGAAGTCGAGCCCAGACTAGGAGGCATTCATTCCTCGAAGAATTCCCGCAACCATTTCGGCAGCATAACATTAGCATAGTCCAAAGATGATGAAATGATGCACAAGACTCCTTTTTATAAGTTCCGTTTGACTTCACGAAACCCTAAAATCCAACTCAAGCTCAAACCCTAACTTTTCCTTCAATAAGGCGTCCTTTTCACCTTTAGCTCAATAATTATATTTTAATTAAAACATCACCTTGATAAATGCGCCCACATTTCCTTTGACTTTGGAAAATTCACCAAATATTAAATATAACCTTAATGAAGGCGCCACCCTTTGAGTCCACCTTTTAAAACGACATTAAGTCATTCGACTAGGCCAAGGTGATAAAATAACATTTTAATTATAATGTTATTTTTAAGTGAAATGTCGGCTTGAGAAGGGGACATTACAATCCGCCCTTCCCAAAATTGCTTGTCCTCAAGCAATACCACCACAACTCCAGTAGTTTGAAGACTAATCCATACGCAACAAGTATGATCCCTGGTTCCCAAATGCGTCTCAGGAACAACCCACCATGCTTCCGCTGCGCCACTCTGATCACATCAATGAAAATATCGTGCCAATGCTGCACTGACTCCCCTTGTAACTCCAAAGTGTTACCATCTATGATTCTCAAACTGAAAGATCTTAAAGGAAGGAAATCAAAATCATGCAACATCTCATGTCCACGATCCCCCGAATTAACAGTATCAACCATACTACTGTCAATCACCATTCCAAGCAATAGGAGAGATAGACTATTCAAATCAAAATCGAACCCCTCCCCATACCTCCACATGGTAACAAACGGGACCATGACTGCAAGTGTGACCCCTAAAAATCTTCTTACCAGGAAGGAAGCATTCCTTTGCAAGAGCTCAACAAACTCATACTCATGTCTCCGCATAAAGCTACCATGCCTCATCTGAATTATACTGGCACAACCATGAAGACTACAGAAAACAATCATAGTCCCAACCCCATGAATCTCCGAATGGTGAACCAAGGCATGTGAGCTACTACTGTCATGAATCAATACTGAGAGTAAACTGTCAAAGTTTACATCATCAACCATCATAAGATGAATTTGGAGAGTAGGAAAAGTGTGATGGAACAAATAATTGCTGCTGATCAAGGCTACGATCAGCGTAGTGCAATCAGATTCTTGAGTCCTACCCAAGGGAAAACAACAACACCACTCAAGATCCCGAACGTGAGCATGTGAGATGACCATCGAGCTGCAAGGTGACACCTCCAAGGTGGTTGGAAAACACACTAGATTCATCTCCATGAGAGAACTACCACCTCTTTGATCAGGAGTGATGAACCAACTCTCCTGAATGCGATAAACGCAACCTGTAAGGTGGCTGGTCTGCCTCAAACCAGCAAGCTCGAGTCTCAAAATCTGTCCATGTCTTAGCCGGAAAACACATTCAAGAGCAACCAATCGTTCATTTCTCCAACCCATGCTCAAAATCTCTCTCCAATCCATTTGTTGATGAACAAATGGAACCATCAAGAAGCTGCTAAAGAAAAGAACGACACCAAAAAGTCTGAAAATTTGATTCTTGTTCCTCCATAATTTCTTCTTTCCACAAACTGTATGCTCCATCAACCCATGTTGAGAATCCCAAGCTTGAATACCCAACTGAAAATAATCTCCAACACTCCTGCAAGGAAACATAGCACATCTCTGAGTGCTAGTCAAAATCAAGGGCATAGTTGCAAAACTGGCATTCCGTGTGATGAACCCTTGAAACCTATCCATGAAAACTTCAGGAACACTGAAGCATGAAACATAAGATGACTTCAAATTCAACTCCCCGAGCAGACTAGCATCCCTCACCCCAAGGAATGGATTGACAAGAGTGCAATCACCATATTTTGGTCCCTTTTCCAAAGTGAAGACTGCGTCCTCAATTCCTCTTAAGCATTCTTTACTACTCAACATGCGTGGCACATCGTCATGGAGTGATTTCAAGGCATCCTTAGATTGGAGTTCACGCTTGACCTCATGCTTGGTCACTTCACTACTTGACTCATTTTTCAAAACAAAGAGAGGATTGTCATAAGTTGCTTCAGCACCCACTTCAAAGAAGGGATTGTCGAAGACTTGGAAGCCATTCCTTACGTCTCGCTGCCCCAAATCTGCACATGCAACTTCTGACTCTCTTGAAATGCTTTCAAGATCAAACTCCTCTTGAAGATAGTCAAAATCTCCAATCACTTGATTGATTTTTTTAGCTCTTTGTGCATCCTCTTGCTCCTTGAAAAAGTTGAAATCTGCAAACTGGTCTGCAACCTCTGTTAGATCCAACTGAGTTTCTTTCAACTTGTCCTTTGTTGATTTAAGCTCCAAAGTGAGCTCATCAACCATACTCTCCCTTTCTTCGAAAACAATGAAGGCCTTCTTTGCAGATTCAACGGCATGATCTCTATCTTCAATCAAGCCTATGTACTCAGACTTCAAGGTCTCCAATGAGTTTCTGATAAGTTGCAACTTGGGAAGAGCAACTTCATATTTCACTCCTCTTTGTCTCGCTTCAAGCTGAGCATCCCAAATAAGCTCTTCAATCAGACTATGTGTGCGATCAAATCTAGATAGGGCTCGCACTTCATCTTCAACGGACACCTCAGGTTGGCCTTCACACTCATAAGAATGCGAAGATGGTGAATTGCTGCTAGGCGGTAACTGAAAATCAGAACTTTGTTTCACGCGTTTGCTGCCCTCATTGTTGCTCCAACATTCTTGTACTTCACCACCAACTAGTGGGGAATGCTCAATGTCTTGGAAAACATCATACTCCACTAAGCCTTCAACTCGTTGATTGCAATCAGCTTTATGTCTTGGTAAATCAGATTTGTGTTTGGTAATTCCTCCAAACCTTTCATCTTCAAGAGCCATAGGGCCCTCAAACTCTGTTTCCTCTTCTATGTTACTCTGATCAAACTTGAAAGCAGCCCCAAACTTAAGCATATTAACACCATTGTCTGCTGAAAGAGAACCCTTATCGAGTTCCATTTCTTCATCCGGATCAAAGGGAAATTCATCCCATACCGGTTTGTCATCACTAAGTGCCTTCGCACCTGGATCCCAAATGGTGAGAGGCTGATTGCTTCGATCACACGAAGAGTGTTCTTTGTGCAACACTTGGAGTGTTGATTCTTGGAATAGGTCAACTCCCAAATCACTAAAGCTGATGTCTTCATAAGTACCTTCCTCCAATGGTTGGGTCTGAGGTTCAAACTCAAAACCACCCTTAGCACTGTCACTGAAAGGACGTAAGGAATCTTTAGAGCTAGCTGTTAGAAATTTTTTATCATCCTTATCTTCAATGAACCTATCACCTATAGGTATGTTTCTGATCTCATCATGAACAGTCATATGCATGCCATAGAGGTTTTCCTGATCACTTGTAATAAATTCATCTTGTGAAAACTCTTGAGGAGTTTGAACAGCAACAAGAGGAAAACTATCTATCACTAAATCTTCAACAAGAAGAGGTACAAACACCTCGAAATCATTACCAACATCCTTTGTGAAACCCTTAGTCTCAAAATCTTCATGAGATGAATCCAAATTAGAATTCAAGTCGGCTGCTATATTCTTCTCACCGAACTGATCTACATCACTTGCTATCACATGCAAGTCAAGGGGAGTATTATGGGGCTCTCCCGCACACTCCTCATCTGTCAAGGTTTCTTCATCCAACGCCCTATCATTTTTAGGCAAAATGAGCACCTCACTTGTGCCCTCTTCAACACTAGTTGAATGATTTTTCTCTTCATTCTGCTTACTTGTGGGCTGCAACCTACAAACAGGCATTTCTTCTACCTTTATTGCACCGGTAACCATGGCACCTTCTGCTTCCTCCTTAATCATTTTTTTGATGTAGTTGACCATAGCCCGCTTTCCAGGGGAATAAGTCACCACACAATCCAAAAAGGTATCAAATGAAACACCGTTCTTAAACTCATCTGTCATGCTCTGATAATCTCTGTAGAGTATGTCAGCCTCGTGTTCACATTTCCTCTTGAACTGGCATTCTTTAGAGACCCCAATCAAATCCGTCTTCTCAGACTTAGCATAAAACTGTCTGATTCCACACCTTAACTCAGGATCCTTCAATAGCGTACATATATCATGCATTAACTCAAGTAGAGACTTCTCTGTATTCATCTTTCTCTGTTCGTAGTATCTGGTATCTCTGTCACTCATCTGTCAAATGAACTCTGATGGGCACAGGATGGCAGGATCTTGGCTCTGATACCACTGAAATATTCCGACTAGCCTTCGGGTTTCCAGAGTGATAATCCCCCTCACAAGTCAAAAAGGTGTCAGAGCTCTTTCCTGTTTTCAGCATTTCATTTCAAGCTTTGTTTCCTGTAATCACTCCGTCATATGGTCGCCCCTCACTCCGCATTGGATTGGGTAGCACATACTTGACGTCGAGTTCCTTTCTGTACTTAGCGTAGAGACCCTCTGACCAATGCTCACCATCATCGGTGCCATTCTGGTTAGAGTTTCAGCATAAGCAATTTCATTTAGATCCTCTGACCAATGCTCGCCATCATCGGCGCCATTCGGTTAGAGTTGCTTTCCGCACGTTTGGTTTATCCATCTAACCTTAGTTGCCTTGTTGTAATTGGAAATCGGTTATTAACGAAAAATTTGGCTCGGAATATTTCGGACATGCAACCTTTGATTTTCTTGTGAAACCTTGACATTACAGTGACCGTTAGCCTTTCTTGGGAACCCGAAGGCTAGTGGAAGTTAAAATTAGGGTTTCCTAATTTTGAGGAGGTCATTGCTCAGAGATGGTGGATTCAATGGCGGATTCCTTCTGGGTTTTCAGAGGGCTTCGCAGTGGTATGATCATTTCGGCATTCGGAGCACTTTTTGGAATTTACTATTTTTAGTAAATTCTATTTTTGGCAGCTTTCCAGATGAGCTCAGGTTGGTTGACTTTCGGCTTCAGATTGATCAGTTGACTTCATCAGTATCGGCTTCAGGGCACTTTCGGAGAAATAAGTTAAGTCATTTAAATTAAAAAGTCACGTTTTAATTATTATATTTTAACGTTGACCCTTGGCTTAGAGTTAATGACTTAAGGTTGTTTTAAAAAGGTGGTCATTTGAGGGTGGCGCCTCATTAATGAATATTTTAATTATTCTAAAGTCTGAGCAAGCTTGTTGAGCGCATTAATTAAAGTATGATATTTATTAAAAATATCAAATCAAAAGCTTGAAGGCAAAAGTACGCCCATCATTGAGGAGGATGGGTTTTGACCTAAAAACAGATTTTAGGGTTTTGCGAAGTCAACGGAAGGATTATAAAGAGGAGTCTTAGTGCATCATTCTTCATCTTTGGACTATGCTAATGTTATGCTGCCGAAATGGTTGCGGGAATTCTTCGAGGAATGAATGCCTCCTAGTCTGGGCTCGACTTCATGCTTGAAAGATAGCATCTAGTGGAGATTTTAGCATGCTTATGAGTGATTCAATCATTTGTAAGTTTTCCTTTGTTTTTGTGCATTGTATTCAGTTTGGTCTTGTTAAGTAAGTCTGCATTTTTAGAGAGTTTTCTGTATTTGCTGATTTAACACAGCAGATCCATGTTTTTCATTGTAAGTCAAAAAAATACAAAAAACAGAGTTCTGGGTATTGCATTTATCTCATGGTTTAGGGTAGGCGATTCTTTGTCTCAAATCTCAGATTTTAGTGTTGTGTATTTAATTTTTAAAGTCAAATCGAATTCTTCAGCTGGGGCCGTACTTTCTCATGCATTGGGAATTGTGCATTTAATTATTTGGAATGTTTAGAGTCTGTTTCTTCATATCATCTTGAGCGCCATTTTGTTGGGAGTCTTGTGGTTTAAGAATCAGGTCATTTGAGCGAGTGGATAGGGAGTTGTGAGCATTTGAAGGTTTTCTTAAGCTGCTGTTTTTATGAGCATAATACAGATTTGTAAAAAGAACAGAAAACAGAATTAATATTTCCGACTCATTGTGGGAAGTTGATGTGGCCTCTTGAATCAAATCAAGGGAATGATTATTGCATTGTAATTGGTGATTATTTCTAGTTCTAATCTCTTGACAAGCATATTCTCTTCATTCTGTAAACTGACAGTAGTACTGGCAGTATTTATTGAGCTTTCCAAAATCTATGTTGTAATGCTTTGTTCCCTTCGAAGTGATTGTAATAGTTAAGTCTCCGCCCTATGGTAGCTACTTTCCCATCTTGGGTCAGCAAGCACATTCTGGGTGTCGAGCTCTTTCCTGTTTTCAGCATTTCATTTCAAGCTTTGTTTCCTGTAATCACTCCGTCATATGGTCGCCCCTCACTCCGCATTGGATTGGGTAGCACATACTTGACGCCGAGTTCCTTTCGTACTTAGCGTAGAGGACCCTCCGACCAATGCTCACCATCATCGGTGCCATTCTGGTTAGAGTTTCAAAGATAAGCAATTTGTTTTAGATCCTCGACCAATGCTCGCCATCATCGGCGCCATTCTGGTTAGAGTTGCTTTCTTGCACGTTTTGGTTTCTATCTCTAACCTTAACGGGTGCACTGCTTTGTAATCTGTTATTTGAAAAAACAAAAAAATTGGCTCGGAATATTTCATCAAACCTTGCTTCGTTTCCTCATGCTCTGTTTTTCTTGAGGAAACTGGATAGAATCTAAGTAATTAAGTTTAGTTGTAGTTAGTAGTCTGCAAAACCAGAAAATACTCAGCTGCAACGTATATAGTTTTCGAGAAAGCCTTGTACCTCTATAGCTGAAACAAAAAGACAGGATTTAGTTTAGTTTATTTCCATTTGCAAGTACTTTTGTCAAGCACAACGAGGGAGCTTCCCCTCCTAATTTGAAGAGCACTCATTGCGTACTGTGCATAGCTGTCCGTACCAACTCTTACTCCAGAGGTGCTAGTTGTTACGCCAACACGCCCAAGCAAGGAAGGAGGGTAAGAAAAGTTTCTAAGGCTTGAAATTTGAAGTAGCCACCTCCATATGCGCCTAGCTAGAAGAGAAGCTTCAAAAATTTTCTAAGTTATGAAGATTGGAAGCTCAAGGTCTGAAGTGCCCAACCTTGAGGAGAAGAATGTTGAAAATTTCTAAGACAAATAAACTCAAAGCTTGAGGGGTCATATGCGCCTAAGAGTTGAGGGGGAAGTTTGATATTATCTAAGTGTGAAAACTTGAAGCAAGCCCCTTCAAATGTGCCTTACCTTGCATGGAAAGCTTGGAGATATGTCTAAGTGTTCAAAACTTGAAGTAAGACCCCTCATATGCGCCTTGACTTGTAGGAAGGGCTGAAAATTTCTCCAAGGCAAACAAATTGAATGTCCACCTTGTGAAATGCGCCAAAAACGTCTAAGTATGGAAAATTGGAAGCTTGACCCCCTATATGCGCCCAAGCTAATGGAGGAGGAGTTAGAAATTTCTCTAAGGCATAAAAATTGAAAGTTCACTACTCTATATGCGCCCAAGGTAATGGATGAGGTGGGAATTTGATTAAGGCATTGAAAGTGAAAGTAACCCTTGCCAAATGCGCCTAAGTTGAGAAGAAGAGCCTTAAAATTTTCTAAGTCTTCAAAATTGAAAGTAGAGGTCCCTAAATGCGCCTAGGATGAGAGATGAAGTGGAGATTTCACTAAGTGTTGGAAATTGAAAGCTCAACACTCCAAATGCGCCTGGCTTGAACAAGGTAATATTAAAAGTTGATAAAATGTCTAAGTGTTAGTAAATGGAAGTACCACCGTCTAGATGCGCCTAACATGAAGAATCAATTGGAAATTTTTCTAAGTGAGAAAAATTTAAAGTGTAAGGTGATGAATGTGCCTAGGTGGATAAGGGGGTTGGAGGAGATTGTTCTAGGAAAAACTGCCCAAGGCTGGAGAAGTTGAATAAACTTTGATTAAAATTATTTTCCAAGGTTGAAAAATTAAATGTCCCCCTTCATTTAGACACATGAATTAATCAAGTTGAAAAATATTTTTCTAAGGGGGATGTTCTAGAAAGAAAATAATTTTGCCTTGTGATTTTAAAATATTGGAGATTGCGACTGATGAAGCTTGGGGAAAGAGATATAAATTTTGGAATAAAATTTTCCCAAATGAAATAAAATTCTCCTAAGGCGTTGAGATCAAATTTCAATGAGAGGTACACCATTGTTCAAGGATGAAATTTTTTATGTTGGAGTAATTTTAATCAATTTCCCAAAAATGCTTTAATCAACTGGATGTTACATGCAGTCAAGGAGGGAAATTTCGAATTTTTCAAGAAGGAATCTCCATTAATAGTAAATTCTTATGACAACTCTATGACGACTGAACATAACTTCTGAGACAACTCATCAGTCATCTCTCCCGAATTGGAAATCTTCTAAGTAGTGGGGGAGTGAATTAATGGCAACTGCTAAACTGGGTATCCCCTCTCAATTATATAAACTCTGAAGCTATTCATTTTTCTTCACAAGTTGCAGAGTTGGGATTGTGAGAGTGCTGAAGCTGAAAGTGGCTGCTGAGTGAGTGAGAAATTTCTGAACTGAGTGAAATATTTTTCTAAGTGGTGAAGTGTGAATTGTTAGGGTGCTGAAGTTAAAGTGAGTGAGTATTCTGAAGGAAGGGAGTTGAGCCAGATTTTTCTAAATGCTGAAGGTGATATTGCTGAGAGAAGCTGAAGTTTGGAGTTTGAGTCTCAAAGTTAGAAATCTCGAGGTTTGGAGTTGGTAGTTTAGTGCTAAAGATTTTCATTTTCAAAGCTAACTCCACATGCCAGCCATCTCGTAGTAATTTTATTTTCTTAGTTGGAATTGTAATCCTTGAATTTTATTTTGCAGATGGCTAAAGTTCGAAGAGCAGATGCTGCCGGAACAAGCAAAGCTACAGGCAGAGTTGGAAATATTGAAGCAGGCAAAGAGAATGCCTCCGTGTAGGCAATCATCAAGCAGCTGAAGAAGTCATTCCTTCCAGAATCGAAGTTCGTGTCAAAGCTAGGAGGTTTGATTAATACCAACCTTGGTTCGTTCAACCTCGAGGCATTCAAAAGGAGAATATACGGGCAGGATGGTCATCCTCCATCAGTGACATCGCACAGCATCGTGAGAAGTGGATTGTATGCAGCTGCTGGTTTTCCACCAGCAATTCGATGTCCTGAGTTGATAATGGAATGTGCAAACTATTATAAGCTAGACCACCGAACGATTGTCTCTTCCGATGGCAAGTTGCTGGCTAGCTTCACACCTGAACCTATTGGAGAGGCATTTGGGATTCCAGCTATGGAGAGAATGTTGTACAAGTCAAAGGAAAGGGCTGATAAAATGTACACCTCATCTTTCGATAGGTGTGCAAAGAGAATTAATACATCATGGATGAGGAAGCCAAAGCCTCCTGGCACCAAGTTGCCAAAGCAGATTATCTCAGTGGAGCTGAAACATGAGTATTGTGATTTAATCATGATGCTCAGTCGGGTGAATGGAAGCCCACAGGCGTACGCTTTTGAGCCTTGGATGTTCTTCTACATCAGCGTAGTGTTGGAGGGAAAAGAGTATGTAGATTGGGCAAGAATGATCAACGACAACATAGATGAACAATTCAAAAGTTTGAGGAGAATGAAGACATTTTATATGAGCTCATATGTCATCTATATGCTAGCTCGGATGACAAAGTATAAAGGATTGGCATACCATGAGCCGATTGGATGTGGTTCCGGTCAATTTAAAATCCATGAAGCTTGCAGGCAACTGCACCTGACTAATACCTCCAGCTTCAAGAGAGTGAACGATGCTTTCACTATGCACATCACAAGGACTCTTCAACGGAGAACACAACAAAGAATATCCAAAGATGCACAAAAGTTGATTGAAGAGTACGGGTATTGGTTTATCCAGTTCCTGAAGTTCACTTACATAAGGTTGTTGGGGTTCCATTCATATGCCTACAGATTGCCAAGGTACCCCACGGATAGGATGGTAATGCTTGAAGTGTCTATGCAACTGATCGCCTATGAAAAAATCATAAGGAAAAGGAAGAAAGGAGGATTGCACTTCCCTATTGTTATGGGAAATTCACTTGAGGAGTGCCCATCTTTGCAAGTAGCCAAGGAAGCAGAGGAGGAGTTACAATTCTATCACCTCACTCTCCACACCAGCCAACAGGACTTTGATCCTAACAAAAATATTGGAATGGTACAGGGTGAAGAATATCGACACAAGGCTCCTGTAAAAGATTTTTGGGCGAATGTAGAAGATGAAGTTGAGATCAGAAGGAGGATGTTCTCCAGATTACCTTTGAAATTGATCAGGGAATGTGAGGTTGTCCAAGTTCAGGACCAGGTGGATGAGGATACCAACATTATTCACCCAGATTATGAGTCAGTAAAGGACATGCCGATCCCACCACCTGATTGGGGAGAATCGGAGATCACAGACTTGGACACATTGTCTATGCCGGTCTTAACATTCACAAGGAGCTGGGTGGATAGACATATTCACAGGCTTAAAAGCAAGTCAATTTCCCTCACGTACAACCTCATGGGCGATCAAAGGCCACCAACATCAATAAGGAAGAGTAAACTGGCCGCCCAAGCTATAGAGCCACAGGGAGAGGAACCAGTTCAGCTAGAGCTTCAAAGGATGGAGGAAGCATCGCCTACACAGCTGTTGGCTCACTCTTCCAGCGTACAAGAAGTTTCAATCTTTGCAAGTTAGAGGGTTAGAGTGAATGAAGAGCAAAAAATGGAAGAAGTCAACCAGCCATTGCCTAGGGAGCTTGATAGTCAGAGAGCTAATGCTCCTTGGAGTGCTAACCAACCAGACGAAGATGAGGAAACAGAAACAGACACTCGCCTAGATCATGTGATTAAGGCAGCCTTTGAAGATGAAAACACTACAGAGCCTGAGGTTCGGGGTCTTGAGGAGGATAGGCAACACATGGAGATGGATGAGCCTCAACCGAATGTTGTTGAAGAGGAAGTTCATGAAGTAGAAGCAACAAAAGAGCAGCCACTTGTCGTCTGTAGTGCTCAACAAGATGTTTCAAATTCGCTCACAAGTGCAATAGGAAGAGATCAGGAGGACGACACCGACCCAACAATAGAGATGGAAGAGCTCCTTAATAGAATAAGCGGGTCACCTAAGAGGAAAAGAGCCAGAAAGTACTCCAGGATGGAGACAGATGAGTCCGGTTCTCGCACTCTTCATGTTGCGGTTCTGAGGGAAGAATGTGATCTAGATGAAGCAATGCCTGAAAATTACACGATCACTACAATTGAATTGGGGTGCCCTTCTGGAGCACAAGTGATTGAGGAAGTTGAGAACTCCTTCCAGGCATTGAAGGATAGACTGCTTCGAAAGGGAGAAAAATACAAGAGGCTGAAAAGGGAGCATAAGGCGTTAATTGGGTATGTGCAACATCTAGCACGTCAATGTGCTCAAGAGAACCCATCGGTGGATCTTCCAACCGAGCTTCCATGAGAATCAATTAGCGGGCTCAAGGAGATGAAGAAGGCAATTCAGGAAGGAGACATGTGGATTGGCGGTGTTTGTGCTAAGGTTGAGAGATTCATTGAGGATCTTGTCTCCTCTTTCCAACATGCTTCCAACATCCTCTCCCGTATGGAGAACATTGAACAGGCATGGAGTGATACTCACATTTTTCAAGATAAGACTATTCCATGCCTAGCTGCTTTGATACATATGCCAGTGCAGACTTTGATTGAAGGAGGGGTGATTCAGGCTGGAGATAGATATGATTTTCCAGGCTGGTATTCTGCGGCATTCATCAGCCGAGGTTTCTTTGACACGGCAAGGACAGAGTCAGTCAAGATCAGGAAGGCCATGGGAAACATTCAGGAGGGCATTTTCAACACGCTGGAGCCATTGTTCACAAAACGGCTAACTCCTGAGGAGGTGACGGTGGATGGTTTGAAGGACAGATTGCATCCGTTCTCCGAAATGAGAGTATTTACTCAAGTTGACTTTGAGAATATCTCCACGTTCTCTGCTATTATTCAAAGCACACAGGAATCCATCGAGGCCTGGAGAAAATCTTGTATCCGGTAGGAGCAAACAATTCCCATCCTCGAGTATCAGCTTAATCTTACCCCAACCATTTCTGAGCAGGAGGTTGATGCAGTGTTGACCTGGTTTTTTGCTTTTGCGGTCAGAGATAAGAATAATGGGAACAAGATCCTGGACGAGAATCTTCTAGAAGGGTAGTGGGCATTAATTGTCCATAGTGGTCACAGGAGGAATCTGCCATTTTTATGCTCATTAATTGCACCACTCCTCCACCTTCTGGCGGTTACTAGGGCAGAATCTAGTCTAGGGCATGTGTGGCTCGATCTGAGCCGTCCATTGTAATTTAATCTGGACCGTCCATTGAGATTGGCTAGCTATATAAAGGGTACTCCCCCTCATTTGTACATTATTAGATTAGAGATCAGAGAATAGAGCAGAGAGACTGATAGTATAGTTGAGATAGCTTAGCATAGTTTGTTAGCATAGCATAGTTTGAAGGAGAAAGAAAGTTTTCCCTTGAGAACTTTGTAAGAAGTTGTTGTTAAAACTATCATAATAAAAAGAGTTTCATTGATGATGATTTCGCCTTTTGTTATGAGTAGCTAGTAAGATTTCTTTGTCCTTCTACTTCAAGTAGCACTTAAAGTAGAGTAATTTTCATTTTCATGCAAGTGGTTAGTTGTGGATTGTGGTGTTTGATCAAGGCAGCTTCGTCTAATCCATACCACTAGCAGCTTGTTGACGGTAAGTTTTCCTTGTGTGGTCAACTGGAATACTTTATAAGCTTAATTTCGGTTCTGATTCGTGTCTTGGTATGCATCGTCTTGATGGTGTCTTTATGTTGAATTGTGACTTGAACACTCCTTGCTACCCCCTTTGAAGATTGCATCGACTTTGTAGAGGCTGTCGAACACGAGGCGAAGCAAAGTTTGGTTGAAGCCTGCTGAAGTTGATCCCGCGTTTTGCTTTAGGATAGAACTTAGACCTCCTAAACCCTGCACTGATTTAAATTCTGCACATTTCTGGTTAGTATAGGAAGCATGTACCTCATCGCCAAGGCCCAAATCATTCGCATCACGCACGAAAACCCCTTTCATCATTAATCTGTTGTCAACTGCTAACTTCTGAACAATTGTGTAAGTCCCCTCGTGGAAACAGCATATCACAACGAACCAACTGAGTGTACTCCATTGCATTGAAGGAACCTTGGAGTTGAACGTACGATCTCTCTCACAATCTTAGCGTACGAAATACTTTGATCAAGAGAGAATGGAGTAGCCGTTGGATACTTTATTCTGCTATTTGGTGTTGGTCACAAAAATCACATCAACAAATACATTGGATCTTCCTCCATGGTTGAGTTCAATCACTCTAAAGAGGAAGAAACAAGCTATATCTCCTGATGTGTTTGATTTCCAACAGTTGAGGAAGTCTAAGCCAAAGGTTGCAAAGAAAGCCAAAATGGTTTCACGGGTGGTTGTAGATTGCAATAAAATGAAATATGCACAAGTAGCTAAACCTCTTTCAGATAAACCACAAGAGAAGATGTAGGTGTTTGATTACAAATTCACCAGGATAGAGTTGGGAAAGTAGACTCACGCCAATTTGATGCAAGATGCTCAAAATTCAGTAACACTTTTAGCACAAAGTTATGATGAACTCTTGGCCAAGAAAGAAAAACTAAAAGAGGAGAATGCACATCTTATTTTAGTTATTCAAAAGATTACCAAATCTTCAGAAATAATTGATTCATTGCCTTCCTCTATTTCTGAAGAGTCTATTAAACAAGTTGAAAAAGCTGGAACTTGTTTGCAAAATAACTCTCTTTCAATGTAGATGACTCCTACAAATCACTCTTCTTGATTAACATTTCTCTATTAGAAGTTGTTAATTTATTCTTCTACAAGGGATTTAGCACAGTCAATTAACAACAGCTGGTAAAAGCTTCTAATTCTCACACTCTCAGCAATTGGTAAAATGCAGCAATAGAAAACAACACAGCAGCTTGGATATTGGTCAAGGAAGCTCTCAAATTCACAAAAGACAAATTGCATAAGGATATTTTTCAATGAATAGCTGGGCAAGTATTTATAGACCCGTAATTGCAACTATTTCCTTCATTTTGGGCATGTAGAATGACAACAAGGCGCATATACCCAGTCAAATGTCACTTGGAAAGCAACTAAACCCTATGTCACCTCAAAAAGGAGTGAATTGACCTTCATGGAGCTAGCAATAGCAGAAAAATTCAACTTTAATCTCAGAAATCGCCACCTACAGGAAAAAACGTCTTTGACTGGCACATACAAATAAATGACTCTTTTTGCTGCAATTTTGTCAAGTCTCAGCTTGTTACAACACAAAAATATTGGTTGGCATTCTGTATTATCTAGTTTTGAAAGTTTCCTCCATTTTTGCTGCATTGAAGCTTTCTTCATTTTCATGTGAAAACTATCAGCAGTGTTTTGTTAATTTTTCAAATGTTTACACAAAATATTTGATTCATAAAAATGTTCGATACTTTATGAAGTTTCATATTTTGCTCAAGACTAGCAACTATCCTTTTTAAATAATCCACTTAATAAACTTTGCTCATGTTAAAAGATTTAAATCTTTTAACTTTATTACTTTTGAGTTCCATATTTATTCTCTTAAATATTTACAAATATTTCCACTTTGGAGTTTATAAATATTTTCACTTTTAAATATTTATATATATTTGTACTTTGGAGTTTATAAATATTTACACTATATAGTTACTCCAAGTAAAAATTTAATCTTTTAATTCACTTGAAAGATTAAAATATAATTCCATTAGGAAAGAATTACATATTTTATTATATAAATATTATTATAGTTCTTTTAAATATATTAAATATATAAATATTTAAATACCCGAGTATTTAATATTTATATATATTTTAATATAACTATAATAATATTATATATAATCTTTAATAAATAATTACATATATATAGATCTATATATTTAACAAATATAAATATATTGTGAGCTAGTCAGCATTTACCTGATATATAAATATATAAATCATATATATGTAGTCATCAGGCAATAATATTATAATATTATTTATAGCTACAGACAATAGGTAGCGTGTGTATGTGTATAACTGTATATACCTCCATGTATACGTATGTATATGTATACCACGTTGACACATACTTATGGGCATATCCATTTGTCGATTATACGTTTGTATTAATATGCTTATACATATGGATATGTGTTCATAATGTATACATGAGTATACATACCTATTCAACCTATACACATATAACCTTTCACGTTTCCACACAATGATCATAGTACAGTAAGTCAGACAAATAAACAATCATCACTCACAAAGCACAAAGAAGTAAACCAGACTCCTAGAGCCTATGGATGACTTATCAAGACCAACTTATCTGACTTAGCTGACTTAGTCTAAGGAACATGTGTGTATGCTCAAATGGTTCTTGTTACTGTTTACCCAACCAAGCTCCTCTCCCTAGTGATATTTCTCCTCTGCTTGGAGGAATGGTCCTCATACCAGCATCCACCGTCATAAACTCATGACAATCAAATGCTCACAACAATAGCAGTATATATGATTCATTAACCTCCTTATGCAACATTTTACCATGAATAACATCAGTTGAGATAACATCAACTGAAACAACATCAAGTGAGATAACATTCATATTGAAAACAAGGTACAAGCATCATTAATTCATCTCCAAAATTCACACTATATTCACATTTACCCTATCTATTAACAGTAAATAGTAGCTTCACAATTTGGGATGTAACATATGTGCCAATGTAATAATACCAAATAGAGAAATGTATATTGAGATTGAAGAGCTCCTGTTAAATAAGACATTGGTAGTCAAAGAGCTCATTTCAGATATACAAGCTGCTCAAGAGATAGTGGTTGAAGCAGAACAGGATATCATTTCAAGCTTTGAAAAGGATTCTTGCAAGCTAGAAGATCAAGATGGTGAGGTGCTTCCTGAGGATGCTATACTTTCAGCATTAACAGCAAAATTTCATCAAGAGTTAGAAGCTGAAACCTTCACCCTGCAGTCCATCAGCAGATTTGTAGATCATCATACATTTCTTAATAAGAAGCAGATTGCATTGGAAGAGCATCGATTGTCAATCATCAGATGTTTTGACACCATCATCAAAACAGTTGTTGTTGCCAAGAACACTCAAGGGCCAAATCTTGGGCCAAATCTTGGTGAACTGCATAATTCCATTCATAAATTTCAATGTTTCAAGGATGGTCATCGAAATAATTAAAGTATTGTTTTATTTTCAATTTTGTTCCTTTGGACAAATTACATGTAAAGCCAAAAATTGTAATTACATGTAATTAAATTACAAGTCAAGATAAATTAGGGCTGTAATTTGGAATAAGTCAATTGCAAGTAGTTGGTGGTTGAGAGAATTTCTCAAGTTAGTTGGGATCCTCCTACCTTTTTCTCATGATTTCTCTCCTATAAATACTTGAGGGAGTCTTTTGTAATCTTTTATCTTTTTGGCAATAGAAAAAGCTCTGCAGACATTTACAGCAAAGAGACTTTGTGCTTTGTGTATGTGAATTTCATTTGCAAGTAATACAAGGAAAGCATTTAAGATTTCAAACTTTGTGTTGAATCTTATTACATGATATTACAATGTTCTTATGTCATAGTGATACAGTTTTCTGAATTATTCTTGTGACCTCGTGGGACTATTGTGATAAGACTTTGGTCTGATTTCTTGTAGTCTTTGTGCTATAAGTTTGAAAATTTAAATTAGCTTAATTTGTGATTAGGAGTTGAGAAGAATTGTAAGTCTTTGTACTTGTGATAATTCCCATATTAGGTGATTCTTGAATGCCTTATACTTACAGACTTTGTGCTGTTATATGTTGCAACTTGTTCTTAAATTATCTTTTTAAAAGGGTAGATAGGATCTCAGATTCTCAAGACTTTGTGCTTGGAGATTGTTTTCCCGTCCCGGAGGAGGTGACGGAAGTCTTTGTGCTTTCAGGAAACTTCATTTCCTCTCTCTCAAATTTATTGCAGGTTGTTGTAAGAGTTTTTCTAAAAGTTATTGTTACTTTTCTGTGACGAGAAAATAATATAATCTTTCCTGAAACAAGAAGAAAGGTTGTTGTTCCATCCATTTTAGTTTTAGTTAGTAAAAAGGGGGAGCCTTCCCTAAATTAGGAGAGTATTATACTCGCACACTGTGGCTGAAACCACAATTTTGCATATCCTCAAGGTATACAAAATTTTCAACCAACACTATCCAGGTTGCAAGCTCTTCTGCCGCTGAACTGAATTGGAGTACATACTCTGTTATCCACTCAGTGAAGCGTAACCGGTTGGCTGCAAAAAGAGCTAAAGACTTGGTGTATATTCATTCCAATTTGCGTCTTCTGTCATGTAAGGATCCTCAATACAAGCAGGGGGCAGCGAAGCTTTGGGATGTAGCACTCGAGTCTGCTGACTTGGATGCAACAATTCAAGATCTTGCTAGAGCCACTATGGATGATGTGGATGATAATGATGAGATACTACATGGTGTTGGAACCGCTTTGGGTTCAAATGATGATGATTTTGAAGTTGAAGCCGCTGAAAATCCAAGTCACAATGATTTTTTTGATAATCCTTTTGATGATTGATGAACAATGAACATTGAATCATGTTTCATGAACTACATTTTGTAATTCAGTAATTGTGATGATTTCCATTGGAATCATGAACATAGACGTATATGATATCATTGATATGGCTTATTTGAATAGTTTTCATCTATCAATTGGCATTTAATATTTATCTTTGGCATTTGGCATTGATCAATGATCAAGTATCATACTATGAAATGATTTAGTTTTACAATTTTGTATATTTCTCTTATTTTTTTGTAAATATAATACATACATACATACATACATATATACATATATACATATATGTATATATATATACACACACATATATATGTGTGTGTATATATATATATATACACACACATATATATACACACACACACACACACACACACACATATACATATATATATATATATATATATATACACGTACCCATACGTACCCAAACCCCTAAAAATTTTTTTCATGTACCCACGTACCGGGTTCTCGTATCCGCACCCGTCCTCGTAACTTAGGTCCATGGTATTGTGACCTTTTTTCACACATCGCCCCATTGCAAATGGGGACCCCCTAATTTTGGCTTTGCTTTTCGGTCGTTTTGTTGTTGTCTCTCTTTTCTGCCGTTTGTCTTTTTGGGGATGTGCCCATCTTTGAGCTTGAATTGAACTTTTGGCCAATTCTAAGAATTAGGGTTTTGAATTTTCCAGCCAATTTGAGGTCAAACGAAGTAAATAAATTGAGAATTGAGATTAACGTTGATGTCAGCATGCTTCCAGCAGGACTCTCAGCTAAATTTCATCAGATTCTGACAACTTACTATTTTTAGTAAGTGTGTAATTCAAGGCATTCCGTCAGCATTTCTCGAAGTTTTAACAGTCACACTGCGTTCAGAACACGTCAAGCTGCTCGCGTGCAAAATTTGAGCTGAAACGGACAACTTACTATTTTTAGCAGTTCAGCTTCCGGAGCAGATTTCAGGGTTTAGATGCAGAGTTCTTCGGTGCGTGTCTGAGGATTCCTTCTGGGTTTTCTGAGACCTTCACGATGATGTAACATGCAAAATGAGATGATAACTTTCAGAATTCAATCTTCCGAGGCTATTTTTAGGGTTTGCATGTCAGCGTTTTCTTTGCATGTCGGCATATTCCTTGTGGGTTTTTCGAGAGCTTCGCAGTGATGTGACATGCAAACAGAGATAATCACTCCTTCAACAACTTACTATTTTTAGCAGATACATTCTGGCGGCCACTTCCTAGCACTTCAGAATCACGAGCTGATCGCAATGCAACAGAAACGAGGACAAACGGAGGTCATTTGATATGCATGCATAACAAATTAGGGTTTCCAGCTTCGGGACCTGAAAAGAGGGGCAAAAAGTCAGAATTTTCAAAAACTGGTGTAAACCACCGCGATCGCATCCTTCAAGCTATCTACTGGTAAAATTTGAAGACAAACGGAGCACTTACTATTTATAGTAATTCATTTTGGAAACTAGCCAAAAATAGAAAGTCACCGCATGCGCCAATCAACGGGCAGGTCACGGGGTGAGGAGCGCGTCATTCGAATTTCAAGTCAAACGGAGTTGTGGAAGTCTCAGAAGCAAGCAGTTACTATAAATAGTAAGCCACCTCCAGAAACATGCTATAAATAGCAGGTCAGCGCAAGGCATCGGCAAGTACAAGTCAAGCAAGTGATGAAGACCCCATGGCGCGAATTTCAAGATGAACGGAGTTGCAGAGGATGGAAAATCGGACACTTACTATTTTTAGCAGGTTGGTACAGAGGAATTAGGGTTTCCTAAATTCAAGGGCAGAGCACAAAAGTCAGGCAGAAGTGGCGTTCAGTCACAATCAACACCCTTCAAGCAATCAACACGCAAAATTTGAGGGCATTCTGAGCAATTGCTATTTTTAGTAACTTTCTAAAAATAGCAGGTGTAGACAGATATCAGGCATCGGAAGCATAAACACATCCCAAGGTCCAAAACAAAGCAAAATCCAGCGTTTTTGGAGCTTGAAATTAGCTTGAAGTGCAAAATTGACAAACTTTCTAAAAATAGCAAATCAGGGTTAGCATGATCGAGTCACCCTAAATCCGGCAAAGGATGAGAAATCCACCAAGTTTGATATTTTTTCAGGTCCAGCATCAAAACTTGCTTTAAAAGGCCAAAGACAGATCAAAAGTTTTGAAGTGTTTGAAGAATGAAAGCATACCCCTCCAATTGCGCCCTTGCAGTTGAAGATTGCTAAAAAGTTTCTAACTCCTCAAAATTTGAAGCTCCAGAGGTCATATGCGCCTTGACTCACTTAGCTGGTGATAAAAAATTCTAAGCATTGAAAATTTGAAGCACACTACCTCAAATGCGCCTTAAGGAGAGAAGAGGAGACTTGAAATTTTTCTAAGTATGTGAAATTTGGAGTACACCCCTCCATATGCGCCTTCAAGAGGAGAGTGGGTGATGAAAATTCACTAAGGCAAAAAAACTTGAAGTACACCCCTTCCAAATGCGCCCAGCTCAAGAGGGATGATAGAAAAATATTCTAAGTACTTTAAGCTTGAAGCCCACACCTCCAAATGCGCCCTAGGCAAGAAGAGGGCCTTGAAAATTTTCTAAGTACTCAAAAGTGGAAGTTGCACCTTCAAAATGTGCCTTGAGAAGATAAGGGAGTCTAAAATACACTAAGTGTTGAAAATGTGAAGGATGACCCTTGATTTGCGCCCTAGCTTGTGAGATCACTTGAAAATTCGCCTAAGTTCTTGAAATTGGAAGCTCCATGGGTGAATTGCGCCCACCAAGTTGAAGAAAGAGCCTAAAATATTCTAAGTCCTTTAAATTGGAAGGAGAGCATGTGAAATGTGCCCAGCTAAGAGAGGAGGTTTTAAAAAAATATTCTAAGGCGTACAAACTCAGAGTTACTCATGGCATATGCGCCCAGATTTAAGGCATGAAAATTGCAAGATGAAGACCTTATTTGCGCCCAGCTCAAATTGAAATGAGAAGGCTGAAATGCGCCCAACTTTGAAAGAGAGGCATGTGAAGTTTTTCTAAGTCGTTAAAAGTGAAAGCACAGGGGTTCAAATGCGCCAAGTTTGAGGAGGGCTAGAAAATTTTACTAAGTGTGAAGAAACGAAAGTAGAGACTTCTGAATGTGTCATGTCCCCATTTTTGGCGAGCATCAGAGTTCGTAAGAGTTAGCCTATTATGCGACCCTCGTAGGCTGATAGGTTGGATAGAGGGTCATTTCGGAGTTTGGCTCAGCTTCAGATTGGCAGTTTTGATCAATTGGCTTTCGTTCGGGCTCATTCGGACGTTTCTTGCAGTAGTTGCTATTTTTAGCAATTGTTGGCAGTCGGCGTGGGACCCCTGCTATTTTTAGCAGTATGGACTTATTACGTTCAGAATCACTTCCTTTGTCGACAGCATCAGACGGCTCGAGCATCGGGTTAATAATGAGCGAGATATTAATATTTAATTGAATTAATTAAATATTAATTAATTGGGATTATAATATAAAGTTGTAATATTTAATATTACGACTTAAGTGATTTTTATAAAGGGGGCGCCCAACATCAGGGAAGGGGCCATTTGCATATTAAATTTATAATTTAATATTTGAACGGAGACTATTGAAAGATTAAAAGAATTAAAAGTCAAATATTTTAAAATTCCCTATCTTTAAGGAAATCGCACTTTTGAGAAGAATATAGGCTTTGCATTGGGATTTGAGCCATTATGACATTTTGTGAATTGAAAATTGATCAGTCTTTACCAGAGAACGGAAGCTTTAGGGTTTCAGTCTCGAAATCCTTGGGGAACGAGCCATCTCCATTGGAAGCAGTTTAGAGGATGTGAAATAACATCTGATTTATTGCCAGTTGAGAGATTTCTTCATCCAGAAGAAATTATAGAGTTCACAGAGATTATTTTCATCAGGGTTTCAGAGCAGTTTGGTCATCCAGAAGAATCTTCATCAGTAGGCGACTATTTGCTGAAACTGGGAATTCTTAGAAGAGCCGTACCTTTTTGCATTTATTGCAGCTGTGTACCAGGCCGTACTTTTCTGTACCTGGCCGTACTGTTCAAGGAGAGCCATACTTGGGTTTTCAGAGCAAACATCTCATTCACTTGCAGTTAGATTTCATCTATCAGGGTGCACCATATCCAGAGGGTTTAGACATTGGTTTTTTTTGGAGGCCGTACATCTAATAAATGCTGCTGCTGCTCAGCCGTACCACTGTACAGCAGGTCGTACTTCTTCTTTAAGCCGTACTTCTCCAAGCAAGAGAAATGTCTTTCTATTTGATCTCCAGTTTGCATCATTAAGGGCGCTAGGGTTCCAGAAGACATCTGTGATCACCAGACAGGAGGAGAAGGACAAATATCACGCAGCCGTACCATTTCAGCTAATTACCAGCAAGCTGCTATCTCCAGGTTTTCATTAGAAATCATTGCTTATTCCATTTGCATGTAACTGGGTTATATTGTAATCGTCTTCAGAAGATTCTTAAATGAACAAGCTTCAGCATTTGCAATAGATTTGGTTATTTCCGTAGCTATATGATTTTATTTAGAACTTACATTATTTATTTCCAAAATCGCCATTCTTCATTTTTATGCAAAAACGTCCAAAAAAACCAAAACTTCAGAAAAACAATAAAAACTTTCAGATTCAGAATTAGGGGAAACTTAGGGTTTCTACAGAATGCGCGATTGGAGGTAAAGTGTTTGAAAGAATTGTGTGGATGTTCGAAATGGAAGTACAAGGGGTAGAATGCGCCCTCTTCAAGGTGGAAGTATTTAAAAAAATTTCTAGGTCAAGGCATTGGAAAGTGTTTTTCCTCCTCTACATGCAATTTGTGCCCATCCTCTTGCCTATGTGATATGCGCCAAGTAAAGAGTAAATGTGTTGGTGAAGTAAAACTACCAAGGCGCTGATGTTGAGCAAAGTGGAGTAGATAATGAAGAATAAAATATGCTAGGCGTTGAGAAAGAAAAAAAATGTATTCTTCATGACATACAAATGTGCTAAAGGCGTTTGAGAAAAAAATTTCTAAGTGAATTGAAATCAAATTTTCCTCACAGGCAAGGTGATTGAAGATGAATAAAAAATTTTCTTGAGGCAAAATTTCAAAATGCTAAGTAACTTAAAATTTTTCTAAGGCACAGAGAATTTCTTCCTTAGGAAAATCACGCCTGGACTTGAAGTGATGAAGTTTCTCGAGATATGAATGAAATTACCAGAGGTGAAGTCCGTGGATGCCAGCTTCATAGGATTGATAAAAAAATTTCAAGTCAGAGCAAGAAAATATTCAAAGATGTGAAGAGCTGGAATAAATTGATGAGAAATTATTTTTCTAAGGTTCGAAATTCAAAAAAAAAATTAAATGAACCCGTTCGTTGCATACCCATGAATTTGATGCGTTCTGAGGAAAATTTTCTTCTGGGTATTGAAGATCTTCGACAAGGAGAGGGTTTTAAAGTCTTCCACAGTTCGTTGAGGCCTTCGAGATGGAGAATTTTGATGGGCACAGGATTGATGAGTTTTCCTAAGGGAAAATTTGAAAATTTTCTAAGGCAAGGAATAAATGATGTTGTTGAAGATAGAATGCCTTGGCGGATGAATTTGAAAGTGACCACCTAGATCATTTTCGATCAAATTCCTGATGAATGGATTTTTCTCAAGCCTGAGTTGGATGAAATGTCAGAGTGAAGTGCGCCAAGCAGAATGCAAGATGGGTTGGAAATTTGACTAAGGCATGAAGAATTGGCTATTGAAGACGATGAATGCTTGGAAATTGGAGCGTGAGAATCCTGGTAAGTAAGTTGAATTTATATTATGAAGTGTTCTAATGCTCTTCTCCTTGCTTGTTTTGCAGGAGAAACGTCGAGACCAAACGATGATGATGAAGCAAATAGTCCAAGATGATAAATCATGAAGGAGGAAAAGTTGCAAAAAAATGGCTAAGTGTTGAGACTTAGTAAAACTCAGGATGGAGAAAGGAGTGGAAGCTCGAGCAAAGTTGAAGAACGACGTCAAGAAGGAGATCAGAGCAGTTGAACTCCAAATTCTATCAAATTTTATTATCTGAGGAGGCAATCTTAGAGACTCTTTTACCCTCCTCCAAGCGATCAACAGAATTGGCTGAACGCGAACAACAGAACAGTGTGAACGCATTTCAAGCTGGAATCTTCTAGAAGATGGTGGCCATTAATGGCTCATTTATTACCCCACTCCTCTTGGTGGCGGTTTTTAGGGCGAATCTTGTTTAGGGCTGAGGTGGCACAATCTGGGCCATCCAGTCGATTGTAATCTGAGCCGTCCGTTGGACTTGGCCATCTATAAAAGGGGGAGTCCCCCTCATTTGTACCCTGGTAGAATTAGCTTAGAGCTAGACAGTAGACATAGAATAGAGGGACGACTTAGAAGTAGATTGATAATGTAGTTGGAGGAGAAGGAAAGTTTTCCTTTGAAAACTTTTGTAAGAGATTGTCGTGTAAAACTTTCATAATAAAAGATCTTTTCATTGATGGTGAAATTCGTCTTTGTTATGGATAGCTAGCGAGGTTTCTTCATCCCTTCTACTTCAAGTAGCGTAATTTCATTTCATGCAAGTAGATGTTAGTTGTGGAATGTGGTCTTCAATTTGAGCAAACTTTGTCTATCCATACCACTAGTGTGTTCGCTGATGGTGAATGCGCCTTGTGTGGTCAACTGGAATATCATGTACATAACTTCGATCATGATTTGTATGTTTATATGCGTCGTTGTGATGGTATTTCCATGCTAAGTTGTGATCTGAACACCTTGAACTACTCCTTTGAAGATTGCACCGGTTTTGTGGAGGCTGTCCGAAGCGAAGCAAAGCAGAGCTTAGTTGAAGCTTGTGAAGATTGATCGCCATGTCCCACGCCTTAGAATAGATTTAGAATCTCTAAACCCTGCACCATTTGAATTCAGTACTTTCTAATTAAAATAGGAAACCCGCGCTTCATAGACAAATCTTTCGAGCATTTGAATTCCTTTCTCCGCTGCCGAACAATTCCGTAAGTCCCCTTGAAATACCAGCAAATCACATTGAGCCAACTAAGCCTATTTGCACTGAAAGAACCTTGGAGTTGAACGCATGAACTTTCTTGCAATCTTAGCATGCGGAATACTTTGATCAAGAGAGAATAGGGTAGCCGTTGGCGACTTTATTCTGCGTTGGTGCGGTCACGAAAAACACATCAACACATGGTATTGAATAAACTCCTATTTGCTACTTGTGTCATATGTTAAGAGCTTTCCATAGATTCTTGATAGTTTTGAGTCTTGGTGGGGTAGCATTGTATGAGTTTAGTGAGTTATGTTGCTAAATCTGAACTAAAGTGTTGCTCTTCATAAATGCTAAAGAATCAATGTGTGTGTCTTCACTAATACAAGTCTACCATTTGTGAAAATCAGTGTAACTTTGTCTAGTGAATTCACTGTTGTAATTGGGAGTAGTGTCAAACTGATGCATAAAATGCTGTCCATTATTTATGATAAAATATCACACTCAGAAACTACTTTCAATCTGTTGTAACCACCTTTTGTTCACTGCTGTGCATGAATTGTGTTGTTTAGTGAAGTCATTTTGTGAAGGTTGTCTATTCAGGTTGTCTTATATTGGGTTATCTATTACTGATTATTGAAATATATTTCTGAACTGAAATACAATAGTATTCTTGATGTACTTGGATCTGTTATTACTTTAATGTTGAACTTGTTGTCTGCCAATAACTGCACTCATAGTTGGAAAACTCGCCCCAACAAAAAACTCGCCATGGGAAAAATTGGAGAGTTTTTTAAAACTCGCCAAAAACTCAAAAAACTCGGGAACTAAAAAAATTACTTAATAAACATAAAAAAAGACGTTTTCAGCTTTAAGTTCTGCATAGCCAAGTTTTTCGAAAAACTCGCCAAAAACTTGCGAATCTTTCAAAAAAACTCATCCAAGAAAAAACTCGCGAGTTAAACTCAAAAAAACTCATTTTAAAAAAAAACTCGCTAGTTTTTGAAAACTCGGCGAGTTTTCTGCGAGTCTGCCAACTGTGACTGCATTCACTGAAAAATACCAAAATCGTCAAACGAAAACTATCCAATCAAGGCAACCGCAAAAAAATTCTTACATCATAGGTCAGGGACATCTCAGTGGTATCAGAGCTAGCTTCTTGCTAGCCTATGAGGTTAGTGGGATGCTATGAATCTAGACAATCGAGAGTATATAACTTATAGAAGAGAAAGGAGAAGAGGTTTTGGTCCTTTTGCTACTGATTCGTCATCCGAGGAAGAGATCATGGGTGATAGACAGGACATACCAGAGGGTAGCACTCAACAAATTCTCAATAACCTAGCTAGAGGTCAACAACAAATAGTTCAGCTCTTAAACCAACTTGTGGGTGATAGAAACAATGGTAACAATGGGACAAATGGTTATTGTTGACGTGGTTTTTGAGACCGCACCAACGCAGAATAAAGTTTCCCAACGGATACCCTATCCTCTCTTGAACAAAGTATTCAGCATGCTAAGATTGCGAGTAAGATCATGCTTTCAACTCCAAGGTTCCGAATACTTAGAATACCCTCAGTTGGTTTGATGTGAGTTGCTGGTATTTCAAGGGGACTTACACAATTGTTCGACAGCTAACAACAGACAGTAGACTAAGGGCTTTCGTGTAATTCAAATGATTTGGCAGGTGAGCACAAGTTTCCTAATTCTAATCGGAAATGAACTGAAATTAAAAGAGTGTAGGGCCTAAGAAGTTTATGTTCTACTCTCTAGAGCGTGGGACACGGCGATCAATTCTCACAGACTTCAACCAAGCTCCGTTTTGCCTCACTTCGGACAGCTTCCGCGGAACTGGTGCAATCTTCAGAGGAGTGACTTAAGATGTTCAGATCACGATTTAGCATGAAGACACCATCACAACGACGCATGCCAGCATATAAACCATAATCGAAGTTAAGTTTCACAAAGTTCCAGTTGACCACGCAAGGCGAACCCACCGTCAGCGAGCCCGCTAGTGGTATGGACGAAGCGAAGCCTTGTTCAAATCGAGCACCACATTCCACAATTGCTAAGTACTTGCATGAAATGAAATCTACTTTACTTTAAGCTACTTCAAGATGCTACGTGAATTGGAAGGACGAAGAAGCCTCAACAACTATTCACAACAAAGAAGAATTCACCATCAATGAAAATTCTTTTATTATGAAAGCAAACATGACAGCTTCTTACAAAGTATCCAAAGGGAAGACTTTCCTTCCTTTTCAATCTACACTATACGTTCTACTCTATCAACTTCTCTCTACTCCTCTAGGCTCTGCTTCTACCTCTAAATCTAATGAGATACAAATGAGGGGGACTCCCCCTTTTATAGTTTGCCAAGTCCAACGAACGGCTTAGATTACAATCGGCTGGATGGCCCAGATTGTGCCACCTCAGCCCTAAACAAGATTTGCCCTAAAAACCCCCACAAAGGAGAGTGGGATAATAAATGAGGCATTAATGTCCACCACCCTTCTAGAAGATTCCGTTTGTAGACGCGTTCACACTGTCCTTGATCTTCTTTCTTGACGTTGCTCTTAAACTTCTTCTTCGACACTTGAGTCATACTAAGTCTCAACACTTAGCCACCTTTTGCAATTTTTCTTCCTTCGTGTGAAACTCATGACTTTATCTTCCTCCGAAGGTTGTAATATCATCGTGCTTCACCACTTCAAGTCATCGTGCTCTGGCCTCAACGTTTCTCCTGCAAAACAAGCAAGGAGAAGAAAATTAGAACATTTCATAGTATAAACTCACCTTACTTACTTGATTTTCACACTTTGATCTTCAAGGGCTCATTGTTTTTCCTCCAGCACAACTTCTGCCATCTTCATGATTCTTTATGCCTTAGCCAGATTTCAATCCATCTTCCTCAAGGGCGTACTTAAAAGATGTACTTTTAAGATCATCTTTCGAAGGTGTTAACTTCAACTTCATCTTCTTCAAGGATTTCACTTCACCTGCTGAAACTGCTATTTTTAGTTGGCCTGCTATTTTTAGCCCACTTTTGAAGATGATTTACTATAAATAGAAACTGCTTGCTTTTGATAGCTCCCCTGCTCCGATTGACTTGAAATTTGAATGAGGCGCTCCTCACCACGTGACCTGACTACTGACATCAGCACATGCACCTGATTTGCTATTTTTAGCCTGTTTCGAAAATGACTTACTATAAATAGTAAGTGCTCCGTTTGACTTGAAATTTTACTAGCAGGTAGCCTAAAGGATGCTAATTGCAATGGTTTACACCGGTTTTCGAAAATTTTGACTTTTTACCCCTCTTTTCAGGCTCCGAAGCTAGAAACCCTAATTCGCTTTCCATGCGTATCCAATGATCTCTGTTTATCTTCGTTTCTGTTGCATTGCGATCAGCTCGTGATTCTAAATTGCTGGGAAGCGGCTGTCGGGACGTACCTGCTAAAAATAGGAAATTCCTTACTGAGTGATTATCTTTGTTTGCATGTCATACCATCGCGAAGCTCTCGAAAAACCAACCAGGAATCATCCGACATGCAAAAGAAACCCTAACATGCAAACCCTAAAAATAGCCCTGGAAGACTGAATTTTGAAAGTTGTCGTCTCGTTTTGCATGTTATACCGTTGCGAAGGTCTCGAAAAACCCAGAAGGAATATGCCAACATGCAGAACCCTGAAATTTGTCCCGAAAGCTGGACTGCTAAAAATAGAAAGTTGCCCGTTTCAGCTCAAATTTTGCGCACGAGCAGTTTGATGTGCTCTGAATGTCATGTGACTGTCGGAATCTCAAAAACGCTGACGAATTGCTTGTAATTTCACTCTTACTAAAAATAGTAAATACTCAGAATCTGATGAAAATTTGTTGGGAGCCTGCTGGAAGCATACTAACAATAACGTTAAGCTCTGTTTTCAATTTACTCACTTCGTTCGACCTCGGACTGACCAAGAAAAATGAAACCCTAATTTTTAGACTCGGTCAATTTTACGCTTAAGCTTGCAGACGGGAACGTCCCTCGAAAGGCAGACTAGAGAAAAGAGACAGACAGAGAGAGAGAGAGAGAAGAACCAAAGACAAAAGACCAGAATGGAGCAAAAATTAGGGGTCCCCATTTTGAATGGGGCGAGGTGTGAAAAAGGTCACAACATCTGGCATCCCCACGGGAAAGTGTTGAAAAACACTTTAAGAATTGAACTTTGATTAATCTTCCTCAAACCATCATACAGAAAGGACACTCAAAAGGGGAGAAGAAACCAATATTGGATCAGAACACTTTCATCTAAGACCCCGTGAGTGTGTGCATTCGTTCCATCTCTAAACCATCTCAATTTTTGGAATTGGCCGTGGCAGGTTATATAAATATCTTAACTTCAAAAGCATCCTGGACATTGCCTCGCTGCCAGTCAGGCTTCCATAGCCCCGACGAGGTTATCGCTACAATTCTCACGAATATTGCTCCACTGTCGGCCGGGCGTCTATAGCCCCGGTGGAGTTATTCGTATGTTCCCAAAACCAATATTTCATAATATTTTCTTTCATTTCATTTTCTCATTTTTTAGTTTTCAGATATTTCTTTTGAGCACATTTTCTTTTCTTCGTTTGATTTCTCCGTCAACTCCTCAATTGGCTGGCAGGCAATGAAGCCTCCACTGGGTTTGAGAATTGTAGTGGTGCTGAAGCAAGATGTAAGATTTTCACCTACTAAGACCTTTCCCAAGAAACCAAAAATGACTCAGAATGGAGATAGGTAAGATTCTTAAGGTCTTTAGACTCGCGTGTTAAGACACAATAACGGGTTAACCTCCCGAGACGAGTTCAATCGCTAACTGGGTGATGACAAGAGGAAAACAACCTTAGTCCTTGTTGTACCCAAAACCAAAATTTTTGCTTCACTAAGGCATTTTGCTTAATTGAGTCTTAATCTTGTTAAAGTGTCGTCAAATGGTCATTTTTGGGGTTTTGGGCCATGGTTTGGTGTCAAGATTATGTCGGGCCTATCAAGAGATTTAAAGAAAAGTGGAAAATCGGCCTAAAACATCAAAATTTTCTATCTCGAGAAGGGAGCACATTCGGGAATAGGCCTCTATCTTTCGGGGCCCAAATCCTGCTTTTAGGGTTTGTCACCTTCAGCGACATTTATCCCAAAGATCACGCTAGCTTCACAGTTGAGCTATCAAGCCTCGCTGCACCGCTTTTAAACGTTACGAAGATACAAAGGTGATCAAGGCTTAAAGCAAGAATTGGCTAACACTGGAGAAAAGCGCAGCTTTTCAGAAAGGCGCCCATCTATTTGAGGTGCCAGATGTAGGTTTTTGACTAAATGCCATCCAAGACGTTTATCTCACATTCGTTCAAGCTTCGCGACGCATCCGTCAGAGGATGAATCTGAGTTGCTGAAGCGCCTGAACCTGAGGTCAAACGTTGGGTCAAATCTTAGTCAAACTATCAGAAGAAAAAGCAAAAGAGCACATTTTGAGAAAGGCTCTGCTTTCGTGCCTTTTAATGCTTTCTTCATGATTTCGTGATTCTTTTAATGCAACCGCATTACGCTCACTTCCGCTACCGCTGCCTCCTCGCTTTATCGTAAGATGTCTCTTCAAATTTTGCAGCAGTTTTATATTGTTTCTTTGTCGCCTTAAATGTATAACTGGAATCAAAAGAGCAACTTTGAAAAGGGTTTGTTTTTCACCCTCGTGATGATGTTTTCGAAATGTGTCTTTGTACCTATCGCGTAACGCATTTAGCTTCGCAGTTGAACCCGAAGTTCCAAATTCAAAGTTGATAAGTCGTAGTTATGAAGGATTTTGTTTTCCTTCGCTCAAAATGCGTATCGCAATTTGACTAAGTTCTGAGAAAGCGCAATTTTCAAAAAGGCTTTGGATTTTGAGCCTTCGATGTCGGGCTTTATGACGGCAAAGGTCAAGATATCATTTGATCGCTTTTACTCGCCAAATTGCGAATGCACTCACGCCTACCTAATCGGAGAAGTCAGTCGACCAGTGTCAGAGGATAAACAGAGGTCCCGACAGAGGTTTTAGCTTAAATTTTCATGAAATTTGGCTAAGTCTGGAATTCGCCCAAGAGTTCAAATTTGAATTTTCGAAAGTGAGTTGAATGGACGCCTTAACTGGAGTTCTGACTGCAGTTAGACTGAACGATTTCTGGGTTGTCATCTTCAGTTCGTTTATTGGCATGTGGAGTGATCTTTCAGTTTGCATGTTCAGTTAACTAGTTTGCATGTTCAGTTAACTACCTTGCATGTTGAGTTAACTTGATTGCATGTTAAGTTTAACTGAAGTTTATTACTGAATGTCAACTGAAATTTACATGCATGGCGAATTTGGTCAAGATTGTGAAGATGGCGCTTCATTGCATGTTAACTGAAGTCATGGAAAGGGACGCCATATTTTGATGAAGCATTATTTTGTGAAGCATGAAGCATAAGATTTGTGAAGTATGGCGAATTTGCATGTCAACTTGAGTTTCAAAAGGGTCGCCATATTTAAGGTTGAAAAGTGAAGCATTTTTGTGTGAAGCTATGCACTTTTTAAGGAAGGCAACTTTAGTTCAAAAGGGTTGCTATTTTTAGATTTTAATTGATTAAAGCATGTGAAGTTGGCGCACTTGTTGAAGGCCAAACTGAACTTCCAAAAGGGTCGCTATTTTTAGCTTATTCTTTGCATGAAGATGGCGAACTCTTATCTTATTCTTGTTGTTAACTGAAGCTATCTAAAGGCTACGCCTTAGGTCAAAATTGATGAATCTAAAGCAGATTTGAAGATGGCGAACTTAAGACAAGTCTTAACTGAAGCTAAAATCGCATGATGAGTTCAACTGAAGTGTTGAAAGGGCAAACCCTAAAGCACGTCCACCTTTTGAGCTTGTTCGACCTTCAGTTAACTATTATGAGGTCCAATGAGAAGCCAAGCGCCATTTTTAATGCATGCTTGCTTTAGTGCGAATTTCTTATGATGAAATTCTATATATTTCAAGAGTGGCGTTCATTATTGCATCATCTTTTGCTCTGAAAGCTTGTATTTTCTTGAGCAACCAGCAAGCTTAAGGTGATTCAGGTGTCCGTTTTCAGCGTTCTTCGAAGCTACGAGCTCAGATTCTTCAGAGGAAGTCAATTCTAGACTTCATTTCCACTTTGCATGCAGGTTTTGTAAAGATTCGAAGAAGAGAGTTGCAGATTTTTCAGAAGCAGACAAGCAAAACTTTCTATCTTCTGTCTTATTTCTTCTATTTCTCACCTTAGGTACTTTCTTCGCATGCCAGAGTAATTCAACACATTTTCAGAATCTTTTCATCTGGGTTCTCATATTTCAGCGTTTGCAACAAGACCCACTTCTTAGATTTTTTTTTTTGAGAAAATCGCCCCGTAGCCTTCATTCTGAAGCTCTGAGCCTTTTTCCGAGAATTTCTTTGCATGTGGGCTTGAATCACATTTTTTCGAGAATCCAGCTATCTGGGTTTGTTCAGAATTCAGTTGTGCACAAAACCCATGTTCCAGAATTTCTTCGAAAATTTCTCCTGTCAGAAGCTATTTTTAACCTTGTTCAGAGTTTTTCAGAAAGTTCTTCAAACATATTCGACTTTACAGTCAAAAGTCACCATTTTCAAAATGCAGTTCAATCTCATTGATTACAAGGTGAAATCAGTCCTTACACATAATTTCACCAAGACTTCAGATACGGACCTAAACCATGTTTATCCAGTGGTCAATATGAGCAGTTTAGAAGGTGTTAGCAGCAATTCGATGAGGAATCTTGAGCGTTCCGGGTTGCTGGCAGCGGCATCCATTCCTGTTTCTATCTTCGATCTTGAGTTTGTACTTGCTTGCATTAAGCATTATGACTCGTCTTCACGACAGATCAGATCGGTTGATGGAAGAGTGGTTTGCAGTCTCAATCCGAAGGACATAGAAAGATGTTTTGCTATTTCTCCTCGCTCAGATAACTTTACTGTTGATCTTGAAGCTTGTGCGAAGATATGGGATGCTGATCATCAACGTTCACAGAGAAAGGTTGCTCAGAAATGGTTGACAATTCAGAAAACTAACTTGCCTAAGAAGGTTGGTCGTGGTGAATTTAAAGGAGAAGTTGCTGTTTTGATCACCTTACTCAATCGAGTTACCAGCCAGTCAGATGCTAACACTTTCCATCCATGGATGTTCTACCTGATTACCAGAATCCTTGATGGCACAGAGCGTTTTGACTGGGCTATGTTAATTAGTGATTGCTTACATCAGCAGATTTCTAACTTTCTCAAGCATCACGAGTTTCACATGATATCTTATTTGGTCTACTTGGTTGCATTTCAAGGTAGTTTCAGACTTCTTAAAACCAATGGTACTCTCGGTGTTCAGCATATTCATGAATATTATCCACAGCTAGAGTTTTCTCAGTCTGAGCAGGACTTCCGAGTGGTGAATGATCACTTTTCCATGAGAACCGTGAGGGATCTTGATGATGAGATGCATATTCGTGTTTCAGCCGAGGCCAAATCAGCAATGGAGACTTGGGCAGATTGGTTCATACAGTTTCCTACTTTCACGTACCTCCGAGTTTATGGTTATGTTGGAGAGCCTCTGATGTTGCCGAGATATCCGTCAGACAAGATTGTCTTTATGGAGTTTCTCAGGCAAATGCAGCACGTTCACTTCTTTCTTCGTAGTCGTCATAAGGCTGCAGCAAATTTTCCATTTTCATTGGGAATTTTCACATGTGATGCAGCAACAGATGCCAGGCGTATGTCTACTGAGATAGAAAGGTTCAAATTCAAGCCTTATACTGAGAGGCGTTCCTATGATCCTCTTGGACATTATGCAAATCGGTTAGAGCGAGGGATTGCACATACGCCAGAACTTGAAGACTTCTGGGCAAATTGTGAAGATGAATTCGAGGTCCGTCGTCGTCACTACTGTAGACTTACTGTTGGTCAGCTCTCTGATTACTTGTCAGAAGATGTTGATGGTTTGTCAGATGATGATGGTGAAGTTCTTCTCAATTCTTATGTTAAGGATCAAGTTGCTAGGCAGCCACTTCGCTCACCTGATTGGTATGCTAAGGAGAATACTTCTATTGAAGAGGTTTCCAGATCGGTGATCAAGACTAGTAAGTTGTTCTTGGAGAGCAAGCGAACGCGGAAGTCAGTTCCTGTAGCATAGCCGCCAAAGGATTTCTCGTCATTGCCTTCTACTTCTAGAGCAAAACCCAGAGTTAAAGCCATTATCATACCTCCGGAAGGAGTTAGACTCAGTGGAAACACAGGGAAGAGAGCTACTGGTAAAAGGAAGCAGAAACAAATTGAGAGTGTTCCTGAGTTCCAACAGAGACAGTTATCCAACTGAGCCTCACGTTTCACTTCCTAGTTCACCTCACGTTCCGCCTATTGATATAGATTCTGAGCCTGAGCCACAAATTCAAGCAGGATCGGAGACGACTGAAACACCACAGGTTGATACATCAGGGACAGTCTCTCCACGAATTGAAAATATTGTTCAGTCTTGTTGGCTCGAGAAGTCTTTGGGAAGACAAAGGCGTGAACCGTCATACAATCTTGATTTATCAGAGTTTGGTGAGCCCTATCAGAGGAGATCAAACAAGAAGATTAAGAAACAAGTGCATATCGAAAAGACCCCTGAATCAGAGATTGTGATAGAAGTTGCAGTGCCTCCAGAAGGTAAAAGCTTGGACGAGGTCGAAGTGGGTGATTTTACATTCACTAAGGCAAATCTTGGCAGGACCACACGAGAGACAGATGTATCTCTTCTTAAGATTGTTACCAATAATCTTGAAGAGTGTATCACGAAGGATGGAGAAGATAAGGCTTTACTCAAAACTGAAATTAGTCAACTTCGTCAATACATTTCTGATCTTGTTCATGGGAATCCAAATAGAGCACCTGTTCTTCCTCAGCACACACCTGCAGAGAAACGAAAATTGGATCAGTTAGTCAGTCATGGCAGACTTTTGGATGATTGGATTGACAATTTAGTTGCTGCTGGTAAAACTCTTCTTGCAGATTTGTATCAGTTGAGGAGTGAGGCACACAAACTTCGTCAGGGTATTCAGTTGCTGGATATTGCAGTTGCAGAGAGCTTGGCAAAGGATCGCGTTCTTGTATCTCAGTTATCAGTTGCATGCGATGCTTTGGAGGAGATCGAAGATCAAGAGAAAGTCTTCACTTGGAAAGAGCAGCACCTTCTCAGAACAGAAATATGTGAGAAAATCTCTTCCAAGTTATTTTCACTGAAGGATGACGTAGTTGGAGTGCTTGCACTTTTCAGTGGCTTCGTTGTTCAGATCCCGTGTCATTATCTTCTCGAAGATGGCACGTATGTTGAGTTGGAAAAAGTTCAAGCGGAATTCGAGAAGCTGATTTTTGACAGCCTTGAAGGTGAACCTAGGGCGCCAACATTAGAAAATGTTTCAGTGATTGCAGCCAGTTTGAGAAAGGCGACTGAAGAATGCAAAGATGGTGTGCACACAATTACTGGAAGTGGCAGAGAACTAAAGAAGCAGACTGTTATTTTTAGCAGCATCAAAGTGCCGATGACAAAAAGAGATCGATGAGTTCTCGGTCGGGCGCAAGTTAGGACCGAAGTTGACATGAGTGATCCGCCGCCTAGAACGCGGCGCTTAATTTCTAGGGTTGAACCCCGAGCGCCAGCTAACTCAGACTTCCAAATTTCACCACGAATTTTAACACATGCTTATCCCATCCCCTGAGTTATCAACACGTAGGAGTTAGGGTTAGTAGTTTCCAGCTAATCGGGCGAAGGCCGCCAACTTGCTTTTAAATAAGGACGGCATGCTTGTGCCATTGTCCAATTAGGTTATTTGTACCAGTTAAACCGAGGGTAGTTGCCCAGTTAACTGTATAGTTTACTTCATTAGGGTTAGGGCGCATGACTTGCATGCATTGCAAGAACTGTAGTGAACTCAAGGTGATTTTAGGGTTACCTACACCTTGATGTATATAAATAAGAGCTTTTGCTCATTTGTAATTAACTTTTGCTTGAGAGAGAAATATATGCTGCGCCTACCTTGCCCTCAATATTGCTCTTTATGGTATTTGTTCATGTGTCTTCATTATTGCAATTGATTGTTATGCCACATAGGGTTTCGAAAGATTGTAATGCTGGATTCTTCCATAGTTTAGAGAAATCTGTTTTGTGAATCTTTTATTGTTATGATCGAACGTTATGCCACACAGGGTTTCGTAAGATTGTCATGATAAAACCGTTTTGTGAAGTGTTTACTATGCTGATCGAGTGTTATGCCACACAGGGTTTCATAAAGTTTTCATGGTGAATCTTCTCTTAGATTAGGAAAATCTGTTTTGTGAATCTTTTATCATTACGATTGAGTGTTATGCCACATAGGGTTTCATAGAGATTTTAATGATAAAAGCTGTTTGTGAGTCTTTACTATGCTGATTGAATGTTATGCCACATAGGGTTTCATAAGATTATCATAGCAAATTCTCAAATCTGTTTTGTGCTTAATAAACTTGTTCAGATTGAGATGATAGTTGCGCCACCTTGCCTTCAAGTAGAGAGTCTGAATGCGTTTATCGTCTGATAGTCATAACCTTGCTCCGTTTCCTCTTGCTCTGTTTTCCTGGGGAGATTGGATAGATATAAGTTGTAGTTTAGTTGATTTGTGAAACCAGAGAAAACTCAGCTGCAACGTGTAAGTTCTTTCAAGAAAGCCTTGTGCCTCTAGCAGCTGAAACAAAAAGACAGGACATAGTTTTAGCTTATTTTCCTTTGCAAATACATTTGTCAAAGCATACCGAGGGAGCTTCCCCTCCATAATTTGAAGAGCACTCATTGCGTAGTGTGCATAGGCTGTTCATAACAACTTCTACTCCAGAGGTGTTAGTTGTTACGCCAACAGTCCTTTTCAAAAATTTGCACAAATTCCAGTGGAAAGAAACCACATTGTGAGATTAAAACCATCATCACCCCCTTCGCAACGGGAAAACCCTAAATCCTTGCCCATTCCAAACCAAAACCACTTGAGTGGACAACTCAAGGGACGGAAACGCCAAAAACCCAAAGGGCAACAAACCAAAACCAAAACGAGACAAACCGAAAAGCAAGGAAAAGCAAACGAAAGCAAACCTAATCTAACTATATTATAAAGTAGGCTCTCAGAGAGAACCTAGGGTTGGAAATAATGCCTCAGGAATTGCCCATCGACTAGCAATGGGATATCCCCTCCTGTTCTTGTTCGTAACTTAAATGCATCATTTCCCAGGATCTCAGAAGCTTGACCCGGGTCCAACCATGATTTGTCGATCCGTCTGTTCACCTCTCCTTGATGCTCAATCAAACTTTCCCAAGCTTCATCTCTTTTCTCCTCCAAGTGCGTCAACTAAGATAGCCTTGTTTGAATCTGGTCCTCTCCCCAATTGACTTCTTCACATTCTTCCTCTAAAGTGACTTGCGGAGTCATCTTTGGAACTTGCTCCAAGGAGATCTTACTCATGGCACCTGTGTTCTCTGAATGGAAAGCTTCGGGAATTCTACATGGATTGGGTAATGACGAGTCCTGGATGGAGGCATTTTCTGTCTCTTGCTTTACATCTTTCAACACAGAATTTCCGAACGTCCCTACATTCTCATTCCTGCTTGAATCATTTTCAATCAACACTCCAGTGAAGGCAGGCATATCTTCTAAAAGCTTTTCTCCTTTCGAGCTCTGCAGCATGAGGACTTCTTTCTTAATGGGCCTATACGAACCCAAATCAGTTTCCACAAACAAAACATAACTATTTTCACCACACTCTGTGATCATCAATTTGAGCTGTGGTGTACTTTCAATTTTTATCTGATTTGGAACTCCTCTCCATGGAAGCCACATGTGGGAGAAGTCAGTCGCGATGTATCCGTTCAACTTTCTAGCCCAATCTCTGCTTAATAGCATGCCATAACCACCTGGTATATCCACAACTGATATGTCGATGCGACTCTGAATTCTGGGATCCGCCGCTAGCTGCATATGGATATTACTCAACTCTCCTACAATTGGAACTTCGGTCCAGCTGAGTTACTTTCTTGTTGGTCTGGAGCGGAATTATACCCAACGCCTGACATGGTCTGGAGCGGAATTATACCCAACGCCTGACATACCTTCAAAGGCATGACATTACTTGATGCACCGGAATCAATCAAACAATTGTGCAATAACTTTCAAAAAATTCTGACTGAAACAAGAAATGGGGCCGGCTCACCCTTCCCCTAATAGAAAACGACTGGCTTCTTCCTTTCATTTGCTGAGGCATTCTTACTTTCATCTTTTCTACTTGATTGAATTTGATTATCTTGAACAACCTCTTTTGGATTCTGCGTTTGCTCCTGTTTTTGCTTCTGCTCCGCAGGAATGTTGAACCTAACTTTCTTCTTATCTTCAATACATGACTTTTCAGGAGCGTTTGAAGAACCTTGTACCATACCTACGAAGTTTTGAGGCTGTTGCGGAGCCTCCCAAGTATCAAATGGTGCATGAGGCACCTCTTCTACCATATTCGTGTTCTGCGCAGGACGAGACTACGTGTTCACGGGAGGATTCCTTAATGGGCCAGGTTCTTGGGACGTACTCTTCACAATAGGCGTTTCATACACACTTCTCAAAATTGTATCTTGGACCTCTGAAATCTTCATTAACTCATGTAAGGGAAGACTAACCTTCATTCTTTTGAATTCTTCTAACACATAAGAGCCAAGTCTTTTCACGTCCTCTCTAGGAAGACTCTCCTGTTTTTGCCCAGCTTAATGAATTGGCTGCTGAATAACTTGTTGTCCACCTCCACCTTGCGTTGCATTCTACCACCTGTACTCTGGAGAATCCCTAGGTAAACCTGGGTTATTGCTGGCGTTGGGGTGCGGCGGAGTTGTAAAATTATTTGGAGGTATTGATGACGTCAGTGGTTCCTTTTGATGATAATTCCTCTAATACACTTTGGGTGTCGCTCCTCCGAATGTTTGAAAAGCTTGTACCTCTCCTCTTCCTTCTACCAAGACACTGTTGTTGAGAGGCGGAAAAATATAACCATCTCTATAAAGAGGCTCTTCTAGAGATGCATATGTGGCATGAACTTCTGACGGTATTTGAAACTCTGGCATCCCCACGGGAGCGTTTGCTGAAGCTGATGGAAATTGTTGATTAACTGGTGGGGGCGTGTAACTTTGAAACTCAGGCGGAAAATTGCAATCTTCTATTATCAATGCCTGATCATATCTGGGTGTCGGGACTAATTCATATCCCGTAACTGGAGGGTTTTCTGCGGCACCTGTATTACTTGCTTCACTTTTGAGAATACCAGCCACCACTTGGAATTCGTGACACTGAAGCTCAGAGTGTTGGTTCGTGTTATGTAACCTACACCATCCTGACGAGGCAGTTTCGGCCATATAAATTCTATCTACAGGACGGTTTTCATGAGGTGGTGGATTGTCCAATGGTGACGGGACACCTCCGTTGTTGGGCCCAGTATTCCAGGACCTCTTCTGAAATCTTTGATTATTGTTCCTATACCCATGACTATTTTCATGACTGTATCCTTGATGGGTATCCTGATGACTTGGAGGATTATTCTGATATCCTCGATTAGCACCTTGGTGTGCTTGATAATTTCGTTGCACAATTTGCGTCTGATTACTTTGATTTTTGAGGTGAGTCACCTCGGCTGACAGCCTCTTCACTTGTTCTATCAAATCTTTTATTTCATCTTTCTCCTCTTGAGTTTTCACTGGTGGCACTGTATTTTGGAGATAGACAGGCTGTGTGACTTGCGTCTGGGACAAAGGCATCCCAGGATGGAGAACTAATTGACTTGATGGTGCTTGCACTTGATAAGCTGGCTGTGGAATTGCATTTAATGCCGGAACTTGTTGATTCCATGTTGGGGCGATCGTTGGCACTTGATTGTTTACTGTGACTAGACCAGTATATAATGAGGGTCCAGTTATATTCTGTCCTAAACCCTGACTTATTTCAATAGCTTTAGCATAAGCTTGATTCATGTCTCCTGGAGTGGGGTGAGATCTCACGAACATTGCAGTCAAAGGATCAAGTGCTGAATAGTAGCTTTCTCGAGCGTCAGCAACGACATAAGGAGTGCGTAACCTTGTGAGGGCCTTTTGGAACCTATTGTTGAATGCGTGAATGGGCTCTTTGTCTTGTCTTCTTACTTCTGTAAATTGACGATAAAGCTCTACAGGAGTGATTGGTATACCAAACTTTCCGATGAAGGCCTTCTTCATCTGCTCCCATGTTCTTATAGACCCCACTGGTAGGTGGATGAACCAAAAATGAGCCTCTTCTCCCAAAGAATACGGAAATAGGCGGCAAGCCACGTCTGCATACCCAATCTGCCTATTGCGTAGGTGGCCTTCAAACATCTTGATATGGTCCTCGGCCGTGTAGTTAACATCATTGGCAATGAACTTAGGACAAAAATTTTCAGGATTCTTTGGCATCTCATGGTAGTCTTGAAACTCTAGTGGAGATGGGTTGGTAACCAACCATGTAGCACCATTTGGAGCTGGTTGACCTCCTTGCTGACCTCCTAGTTGAGCCATTGCTTGAATTGGCTGTCGCCGCTGATACACAATCACTTGGGTTGGCTGTTGTACAATAGCTTGAACTTGTTTCGGCTGAGCAAACCTCGAAGCACTAGGTGGAGATCTAAAAAAACTTGAAATTTCTTCTCCACTTGTTTCTCCTTCACCTGACTGAACCTCTTCACTTGAACCGACTTCTTCACTTGACTTAGCTTCCTTACTTGAATGACTTTCTTTCTTCTTCCTTGATCTCGTAGGTAGCTCTAACTCCACAAAATCTTTATATGAACTGGGCGTAGACCTCAAGATTCTTTTAAGCTTGTCTGGCGAAAATGAACTGATACGATCTAGGATGTAGCTGCTTCTTCTATTGGCTGCACGTGGGATTGTTCAACTCTGAGAGAACACCATCTTGTCTTATGATAATTTTCTCCAATAGAACCTTTTGTGTACTTCAAACCCTTTCTACTTCAACACAACTGTATGCTGTAGCTGTTAATCCGCCCTCCTTCTAGCGCCAATTCTGTTGACGTGGTTTTTGAGACCGCACCAACACAGAATAAAGTTTCCCAACAGATGCTCTATCCTCTCTTGAACAAAGTATTCAGCATGCTAAGATTGCGAGTGAGTTCATGCTTTCAACTCCAAGGTTCCGGTAATGCGAATAGACTCAGTTGGCTCGATGTGATTTTGTTGGTATGTCAAGGGGACTTACACAATTGTTCGACAGTTGACAGCAGACAGCGGACTAAGGGTTTTTGCGTAATTCGAAGGATTTGGCAAATGAGCACAAGTTTCCTAATTCTAACCAGAAATGAACTGAATTTAAAAGAGTGTAGGGGTAAGAATGTTCTAATCTATTCTAAGGTATGGGACATGGCGATCAATTCTCACAAGCTTCAACCAAGCTCCGTTTTGCCTCACTTCGGACAGCTTCTGCGAAACTGGTGCAATCTTCAGAGGAGTGACTTAAGATGTTCAAATCACGATTTAGCATGAAGACACCATCACAACGACGCATGCCAGCATATAAACCATAATCGAACTTAAGTTTCACAAAGTTCTAGTTGACCACGCAAGGCGAACCCACCGTCAGCGAGCCCGCTAGTGGTATGGACGAACGAAGCCTTGTTCAAATCGAGCACCACATTCCACAATTGCTAAGTACTTGCATGAAATGAAATCTACTTTACTTTAAGCTACTTCAAGATGCTACGTGAATTGGAAGGACGAAGAAGCCTCAACAACTATTCACAACAAAGAAGAATTCACCATCAATGAAAATTCTTTTATTATGAAAGCAAACATGACAGCTTCTTACAAAGTATCCAAAGGGAAGACTTTCCTTCCTTTTCAATCTACACTATACGTTCTACTCTATCAACTTCTCTCTACTCCTCTAGGCTCTGCTTCTACCTCTAAATCTAATGAGATACAAATGAGGGGGACTCCCCCTTTTATAGTTTGCCAAGTCCAACGAACGGCTTAGATTACAATCGGCTGGATGGCCCAGATTGTGCCACCTCAGCCCTAAACAAGATTTGCCCTAAAAACCCCCACAAAGGAGAGTGGGATAATAAATGAGGCATTAATGTCCACCACCCTTCTAGAAGATTCCGTTTGTAGACGCGTTCACACTGTCCTTGATCTTCTTTCTTGACGTTGCTCTTAAACTTCTTCTTCGACACTTGAGTCATACTAAGTCTCAACACTTAGCCACCTTTTGCAATTTTTCTTCCTTCATGTGAAACTCAAAACTTTATCTTCCTCCGAAGGTTGTAATATCATCGTGCTTCACCACTTCAAGTCATCGTGCTCTGGCCTCAACGTTTCTCCTGCAAAACAAGCAAGGAGAAGAAAATTAGCACATTTCATAGTATAAACTCACCTTACTTACCTGATTTTCACGCTTTGATCTTCAAGGGCTCATTGTTTTTCCTCCAGCACAACTTCTGCCATCTTCATGATTCTTTATGCCTTAGCCAGATTTCAATCCATCTTCCTCAAGGGCGTACTTAAAAGATGTACTTTTAAGATCATCTTTCGAAGGTGTTAACTTCAACTGCATCTTCTTCAAGGATTTCACTTCACCTGCTGAGACTGCTATTTTTAGTTGGCCTGCTATTTTTAGCCCACTTCTGAAGATGATTTACTATAAATAGAAACTGCTTGCTTTTGATAGCTCCCCTGCTCTGATTGACTTGAAGGGTGGATGAACAAAAACCACCCTGCGTGAGCTTTGACCTCACCGCGACATCGGTAGCATGCACGGTTTATATTTTTTAGCTGTTTTAGAAAGAAAGGACTTGCCTATAAATAGTAAGTACTCCGTTGACGAAATTTTGTGGTAGCCTAAAGTTCTGCAATTTGCAATGGTTTACACCCAGGTTTTTGAAAATTTTGACTTTTTACCCCTCTTTTGAGGGCTCATTTGAAACCCTGAAATTAAATACGCATCGCATTATCCAATGATCTCTGTTTATGCCGTTTTGTTGCATTGCGATCAGCTCGTGAGTTGAATTATTTGGGGCATTTCTTTGCGGTTTATACACCGCTAAAAATAAGGAGTTTCTTCTTTGAGTGATTATCTTCGTTTGCATGTCATGCACCATCGCTTGAAGCTCGAAAAACCCACAGGAATCATCGGAGCATGCAAAGGAAACCGACATGCAAAGGCCTAAAGCTACTGGAAAGTGAATTTTGAAAGTTGTCTAGTTTTGCATGTTATCACCGGATTCGAAGGTCTCGAAACCGAAGGAAGGAATATGCCAACATCACGAGGAACCACAGAAATTTGTCGAAGCTAGGCGCAAAAATAGAAGGATTTTGCAGTTCCGGCTCAAATTTTAGCGCCACGAGCAATTTTGAGTAATGCTTTTGAATGGCGATGTGGTATCGGAATCTCAAAAGTTATTGCGGCCAGTGCTGTAATTTCACTTAAAACACAAAATAGTAAATACTCGAATCGATGAAAATTCTTGGGAGCTTCTTTGGAAGCATCTTGACAATAACGTTAAGCTCTATAGTACAAATTTACTCGCCGTTAAGACCTCGGTTGATGGGGAAAAAATGGAAACCCTAGTACTTTGGAGCTTCGGTCAATTTTACGCTTAAGCTTGCAGACGGGAACGTCCCTCGAAAGGCAGACTAGAGAAAAGAGACAGACAGAGAGAGAGAGAGAAGAACCAAAGACAAAAGACCAGAATGGAGCAAAAATTAGGGGTCCCCATTTCGAATGGGGCGAGGTGTGAAAAGGGTCACAACAGGGCTTATAACACCCATGCATCATATTTCAATGCCTTAGACAAATTTCATCTTCCTCAAGGGTGCATTTTTTTTAAATCATCTTTTAAAAGTGTTAGCTTCAACTGCATCTTCTTCACTTTTCTGGCTGAGGCGTTCACTCTGACATTCATCCAACTCTGGCTCGAGCAAAATGTTTTCACGAAGAATTCGATCAAAAATTATCTAGGCACCCAACTTCAAATTCATCCACCCAGGCATTTTTATGTCAACACATTTTATTCCTTGCCTTAGAAATTTTTTCAAATTTTCCTTAGGAAATTCATCAATCCGGTGCCCATCAAAAAAAATCTTCACCTCGGAATCCTTCGCAAGTTGTAGAAGACTTTGAAACCCACTCCTCATCGAAGACGTCCAATACCCAGAAGAAAATTTCCTTCAAAAACCATCAAATCCATGGGTCTACAAACGAAGGGGTACTTTTAATTTTTTGAATTTCAACCTTAGAAAAATATGTCAATCAAAGTCTATTCTTTTTCTTCATCTCCGGGTGAATTTTCTTGCTCTGTCTTGACAATCTTCATCAACTTCATGAAGCTGGCACCTCCCGACATATTTCACTTCCAATTCATCCCTACCACAAAAAATTTCATCACCCTTGTCAACTTGGGCGTATTTTCCTCTAAGGAATTTAAATATTAACACTTAAAAAATATTTCATCATTTCATGTCCCAGTCTAGGTGCCATCAAGGGTCTAACTTTCAATTTTATACCACCTAGCCAAAATAATCTCAACACGTCCTCCTTTTTAGTCTAGGCGCATTTAAGCCTTCATGCTTTAAGTTTAGACGCCTCAAAATATTCTTCAACATTCCCTCATCAAGGTTAGGTGCATATAGTGGTGTCCACTTCAAATTTAAAATACTTAGAATATTCTCAAGTCCTCCTATAAGTCAAGGCGCAAATGAGGGGGTCTACTTCAAATTTCCCACACTTAGATTATTTCAAAGACCTCCTCCTTCTTGGGCGCATTTGGGGAGTTAGACTTCAAATTTCTATGTTTAGAACATTCTCTAGCTCTCCACAAGTTAAGGCGTACATCAAAGGGACCCACTTCAAATTTTGAATGACTTAAAGATTCCTCAAGGCCCTCTTAAATAGCTAAGGCGCATGCATGGGGTCAAACTTCAAATGTAGAACACTTCCTTCACAAGTCAAGGCATATGGGATGGGGCCCACTTCATGCATGCTTTTGAATATTCCAAGTTTTTCTCCAGTCAGAGGCGCATTCAAAGTGGGGGACTTCAAGTTTCCACACCTTGAATATTTCTTGAATTCTCCATGCAAGGCAAGGCGCATTTGAAGGCATCTACTTCAAATTTCAACACCTTAGCAACTTCTTGTCCAGTCTAAGGCGCATTTGATAGGTTAAGCTTCAAGTTTGCATGCCTTAGTAATTTTCTAACTTCAACCTCCAACTTGGGCGCATTTGACCCCTGGAGGAGGATTTAACTTTGCCTTATAATTTTTTATCAACCTCTTCTTAGCATGAGGGCGCATATGGGACCCCAAGGAGGAATTTTAACACTTAGCATATTTTTTATCCACTTAGCATCTTTGATCTTGGGCGCATTTGCATGTCAAGGTGGAATTATTTCCAACGCCTTAGATTCTTTTCCTTCACCTTCACTTGAGATGGGCGCATTTGGCATGTGGTGGAGGTGGATGTTTACATGTCGTTGCCGTTTAAATTCGCACCTACGGTATCGCGGTTGAAAGCAGACAGCTATGCTGAATAAGCCCTTTCTTCAGAGTGGGAGGGAAGCTCCCTCACTGGCGATGGTGTTTGAAAGAAGTAAGCTAAAACTCGTTGCCTATCTTTTGGATGCGGCTTAGAGCACAAGGTTTTTAAACACACAAGCGCTGCCTTCAAGAGATTACTACGATAAGAAGTTCAGCTCTACGACTAACTTAAGACTAAAAGGCGTTCCCTAGCCTCTCAAAGTAATAGCGAGGAGGCAAGAGAGTTAAGGGAAATTAACAAGGTAGATTTTCTGACAAAAATACTTCAATAATCTTTCTTCCAACGAACACCTACACACTTCACTGCAAGCTGAAATAAAGATCATAAAAGTAAAACATAGATAACGGAAATCTGAGATTTTGGACCAAGGCAAAAGAGGCTCATAATTTTATTACTCAAATCTCTGAAACAAAGCTCACTTCTAACATGCCTTGAACAAGAAATTGCAGCTAAGGAGGCTTGCAAACTTATTCTTAACACAATAGAAAACAGCAATCTTACTAACTCCTTGTTGGCTAAAGAGGCTCAACAATTTGCTTATCACAACACAAATGAACAATACTTGAGCAACAAATAGAAGGCACAATAGGCTCAGCATTTTGTTCTCATAAGCACGGTTAAGGAAAATAAATGAGCAAAGGCTCTTATTTATAGAGAACCAGAGGAGTAGGGAACCCTAAAATCTCCTTGCTTTCACAATCTAGGGCTTGCTCAGCAAGCAAGCTTTATTACTAAATCTAGAAAGAAGATAACATTTAAAACCCTAGAAAGCAGAAAAAGCGGGAAACGCCAACTATTACATCTTATCTTCTTTCTCTTCTCAAAGAATGGATAAGGATCATTCCAAGAATAGAAAGAAAGCGGGAAAGAAAGCTTCTAGAAGAAAGCTGCTTTAAAGCTCGATCACATCTGCTAGGAAGTTTGAGATTGTGTCCCGGTTCGGTGCATCTATGCCATCAACAGCAAAACACCGCTTTTCAAGAATATCTTCAGCATCTACAATAGATCTCAGGAAATCTTCGATCTCATTGGCCGCTTTATTGAACTTTGCTGACATCACTGAAATATGACCTATCCTTCCGCCAACTGGATTGCAATTATGAACAACATTCTGGAACTGATTTTGCACCTCCTCAAGCCCAACGTAGGAACCATCTTCAAGACTATACCGAGAGGGGATTTCAATGACAAATTCGCTGATGAAAAGGAGAGCTTCAACCACCCTTTGTCTATAGGTGATGAATTCTTCGGATATCATCTCATAAGTTTTAACTTTGAAAACATGACGCTCTCTCCAAGCAAGGATTTGCCTTTTGTGCTCCTCTGAAACTGCTGAAACGTAGGCTGTGTCTAAATCAGCAATGATAATCTCATGCCTAGGTTTTACTTCAGCCAATGTTTGTTCAAATCCTTGGATGCCTTGACGAAGTTCATGAGCGTTTTCTCTTAACTGGAACATCCGAGCCAAGATCTCCTTTCCTCTGACAATGAAGCTCTTGATCCACTCCTGAGTCTCTTTCCCACATATGACCAGCTGTCTTAACTGATGGTGATCAGCTGGTGTCTCTAAGACCTGGGGCAGCAACTGGATTGTTTGAGAAGAACCACGAGCAAGGTTAGAAATGAAAAGCTTAAGTTGCTGATTTTCAGCCTTGAGGGCTGCCTTATCTTCTCCATCTTTTAGCACTCTTTCATGAAGGTTTTCGGATACAACTTTGAAGAGACTCAAATCTGCATGTCTGGTATTTCTACCGAGATTAGCCTTGACCATGACGAAATCATCCATATTTACCTCATCCCTATTCTTATCTTCTAGGGGCACTGCAGTCTCCACGACTATCTCGTTATCAGGATTCCTATCAAAGTGAACTTGCTTCTTTGCTAGCTGCTTCTTAGGAGGTTCACGATAGATATTTATCACGAGGGGATCATCCAGCCACTCATACGGAAATGTGAAGGCCTTCTCCTAACCCTTCCTAAGGAGTTCTCAAGCCAAGACACCGTAGTATCTTTACTAACTTCCTCAGGAGGTACTGCTGCAATCTCTTCATCATCTTCGATATCAAGATCAATGTGAATTGGTGAAGAACCTGTCAAAGGTACAGGAACATGTGCTGAAGGCGGCTCCTTTGCTTCATTCTGAGGTATGAGCTCGTCAGGAGGAACTTCTGAGTCAACTATAGGCTGTTCCTGTATGACTATGCCTGAGAAATCCAACCTTCTTTTTACATTTTTATTTGATCTACAACCTTTGACGGCATCTTGAGAGTGACTTTTACCCTTTCCTTTTGACTGTGTTGTAGAAGAAGAGGGAATTATCCTTGGCGGCTCTGCTACTGGAATAGAGTTCTTCCTTTTAAGCACTAAGAAAACCTTACTATACTCAATGACTTGTTTTGTTCTGTCTTCAACTGAAAGAGATTCCTTGTTTGCCCAATTAACTTGCGGAAGAGGCTGATCCTCGATTCTTTTCTGAGTGTACATCGGTAGAAGCACACCTTCATCATCATCAGAGAGCCCTTCTATATCTTCATTTAAACAATCTTTCATCTGATGGAGAGTCAACCTGCTGTAACTACGCCTTCGCACTTCAAACTCATCTGCACAGTTAGCCCAAAAATCTTCAAGTGCGGGTATGTGATTGTAGTT
>VDFB02353883.1:0-38474 GCA_007258455.2 Sequoia sempervirens
CCAAAAATATTAAGTCATTCTAGGCGTCATTTTGAACTTAGACTTCACATAGTATCATACTTGCATTTAGTTGTCATTCCCTTTTTGAGCAATCTCATTTATGGTCGAAACCAGACTTCAAAAACAAAAGAGACAAATGGAAAACTTTAGGCAAGACCCCAACAATCCTCCACATGACTCAAATTGGACCTTGTATGATCCATTTTCTAATCTAGACAATCAACCTCTAGTGACAACACAATCCTCATCGAACAGTACATTTGAACTCTACTTGCAAAGAGATGAAAATGGTCAACTACTTCAAGAAAACATAGAGGCATTGACACAAGACCCAGAGGTCTATTAGCTTGCTGAAACAATAGCGCGTCAAGACAGAGACTGATTCGTAGCTATGCTCTTGAGTGAAGGAGCTAAGTTACCACAAGGATTTTACATTAACACGCTAAATGACCCTAATTCCAACAACGCACATAACAGTTCACATAGTGGTCAATTCCTAAATACTACGAGCAACACCCCTTTTGACACCACAACGACATTGCATACCACATCCAACATCCCAAACATCTCCAATACAATAAACGCTACATCTATTGGGGGATCACAATCATCCACAACATCCACAACACTACCCCAATCGGATGGAACCACTCTTGGCTCCTCGACAACATGGGCAAATTATTCCAATCCTCTTTTTACCACAATAGTAAATACCACGGGGGCATCATCAAGTCACCACAATCCCCCCTTGACAACTACATCTACTACCATGAACACAACTTCGGCAAATCCGTTCAGTAGTACTTCACAAAATCCTCTGAGAGGATCCACAGGACGTATCTTTATCCAAGGACAACAACAAAATGTCAACATGACAACACAGTCAAATGTCATTATCTCCCAAGGCACAAACACAAACGTGCCCCTTGTTCAAAATCAGCAATTCACACAAGGTGGCCAAACAACACAACCCATGACATCATCAACACACTATAATAGTCATGGCCACTACATCCCTCAAATAATGACACACATGGGTGGGGGACACATACCAACATATTCATCCAACATTCACACTCATCAACATGCACCAAATCACAACTTCCAATACCAACAACACATGCCATACATACCGCAACAATCCATACCACCACAGTACACCAACATTCATGCACAACAGACAACAACACATGGTGTACCAGGAAATTCAACATATGGAAACATAAACGACCCTACCATAGATGAAATCAAAGCAAGAATGAGGGATATGGAGAAAACTATGCAAAACATGTACATTTCAGGTAGGAAATCAGAAATATCATATGACCTAGATGTATACCCATTCGACACGAACTTATACATGCCTGCATTCCCACCAGGATACGTGTCACCCAACTTTACAAAATATAGAGGCAAGACAAATCCCATTGAACATGTTCACGAATTCGCAACCAACTGTATGGATATCGCCTACGAACCAACATACTTGATGAGAATTTTTTCCAAAAGTTTGGCGGGTCAAGCCCTTGAATGGTTCTCAACTCAAAAAGATATCCAGACATGGGATGAGCTCAAACGAAAAATTCATACGCAATTACACCTACAACATTGACATGGACACCTGTATTACTAGCTTGTGTAATCTCACGCAAGAAGACTCGGGTGAGACATTTATTCCATTCTTTCAAAAATGGAGAAGCCTCACTAGTCGATGTCACATTGACATTCCTGAAAGGGAAAAAGTCGACATGTTCGTCCAAACACTTATAGGACCCCTAAAATTCGCATTACAAATACATTGTTGCACAAATTTCATAGAATTAGTGGAAAAGGGAGTCCAAATTGAGAAAGCCCTTATTGTAAAGGGAGAACTGAGATATGGTTCCAAAAACACAAACACCAACCCACCCGCTGACAAAAACAAATATTGGGTCAAGAATAAGCATGTGACAAATGACGGTGTTGTGGACGCCAAGACTGCAAGTCCTGTATTGGCCCTAAAAGGGGTCCAACAACAAAACAGACCAACCACGGCATTAACACCTCCTCCCAATACTCCTTCAAACAACCAAAATGGTCAAAACAATCAGGGCCAATATCGTCAGACGAGACAATTCCCTAGGGGTCGTACATATACCCATTTGGGTGAACCCATTGAAGAAGTCCTTAAGAAATGCATCCAGCATGGGGTCATCAAACTTCCGGAAATCAAACCTTATGACCCAGGACAGTTCAAACCAGCATGGTGGAATGACAATGTACTTTGCGAATACCATCGAGTCAAAGGGCATACAACTTCCAACTGTCGACAACTGAAAAAACATCATACAAGACCTTATCGAAAATCACACCATCGAGGTGGGTGGATTGCAATTCAACTCCAACTCAGACCATACTATCCACAAGAATCCACTGCAGGATCATGGTTCCCATAATGCTTCCACTTCAGGTTCACAGAACCAAGCCAACTTCACCTGAGCCAAGTACGATTACTCTGGTGGACCAATAATAAATAATGTCAGAACTGACGATGACTACATCAATACCATTACAGTCAAGAGAGCACCACAGTGCAATGCTACTACGCGAAGTAGCAAGGTCACTATAGCTGGTCCACCTCCCCCTAGACAAGCCAAGATCACTATACCGGGCCCGTCGGCTAAACAATCACAACCCGCTTCATGTGCTAAACAGCCAAAACCTGTCTCCACCCCACAACAGTGGAAACCCAAGAGTCAGTTCAATCTCATTGACCAACTAGGAAGGACTCCCGCGCAAATATCTATCCTTGAGCTGCTTCGTATCTCTCCTGCACACAAAGAAATCCTAGATAAAACTCTCCTAGAGTCGTCGGTCCTGAAGGACATTGATGTCAATCAGTTTGAAACTATGGTGGGATATCTCACCACGCCACACCATGTCACCTTCTCGGATCAGGATTACTCATCATCTAAAACCAAGCACAATGATGCATTACACATAGAAGTGTTTGTCCACAAGCACAAAGTTAGACGGGTTTTAATAGATGGCGGAGCAGGGTTGAATATATGCTCTCTCAAATTGGTTAAGGATCTTGGATTCTCTGATGCGTGCGTAGACCCAACGAAAAGTATTGTGATCAAAGCATACGACGATGAGGAACACTCTTCACGGGGCGTTATCTCTCTCCCTATCAGAGTGGGACCGGTCATTGTAGACACAACTTGCTAGGTCCTGGATTTGGAACTACAATATAACATCTTACTTGGCCGTCCATGGATCCATGCCTTAAAAGCTATTCCGTCAACATACCACCAATGCCTCAAGTTTCCTTTTGATGGTACAGAAGTAACCATATACGAAGACCCCGACCCTTTCCAATATTGTACTAATTTAAGGGGTATCTCCAAAAACCGAGTACCTATCAACCGAGAAGCACCTGGCTCCTCGTCGTCCAAATACATCAATCCTTCCACACTCATGTCATCTTCCACACCCACTCCATCCACGTCTTCCACCATACCACCACCTTCCACCAGCCCTAAGACTGAGGCAACTATCAAAATCCAGGACCTGGGCTGTGGAGAGTTTAAACTAAATACAACATACAACATAACTACAATACCCACTCCTCCAAAGATATATGGGCGGCCATGTTTCAGAATGGAACCTCAAGAAACCTTCAAAGTTCCACTGAATACAGTTTTTATCAAGTGGGGAGACAAGAATGATGAAGACCTTGCAGACATCACATGATGGATCTATAAGGACACAGTCACATTACCTCCATTACTAGTTCAAAAATATGGCAAGGGTTACAACATCATGAAGGGTAAAGGCTATGATGGTACTAGTGATCTTGGGAAAAATAAAACTGGTCGAAGGGAACCCATAGAAACTTTTCAAATTCCGAAGTATCTTGGATTAGGGTTTGGATCACTCAACAATGACGATCGACGTACCTCTGGACTTTTAAATGAGCGAGTACATGCTTATGACAGTGTCGAGACTACTAGGGAAACCCTCATCGAAACGGACTCCCATGAATGGGAATTTGGCTCAGAATGATCCCTAAGTGACTATTGTCTTGATGATTTGTTTGTCAAACCAGGGGAACTGACCTCTGAACAACGATTTTGGAAAACATTCAAAATTGAATGAACACCAAATAGCCAAAGTCCTAATACGACTTCCCATGACACATTACACCTGTCATCTGAATTCCATCAATCCAATCAATCCGAAGTGTCAAACGACAGGGACAACCAGGACTCTAAAACCTTCACCCCTTACTACGACAACGAACATGATACTAGTGAAGGAGAATATTGGATAGAATCCGATATAGAGTTGGATGATGATAACCTCATTTACAACATCACCGAATCCATCTGCATGCTATCTGCATCCTCACCCAAATTCACTAGCCTTGACGATGGCATCTCCTTAGTTTACCTCGAACTAGTCGATTGGGACCAACAAGGACCACCAGTTCTGGACACATTCCAGAATGATGAGGCCATTGCCGAATTCATGGGATTAAGAGAAGGCATACCAAGTGGGGACCAAAAATCTGGGTTTTCCATTGATTTAGACTGCACTGCATACTTCGGTGAGACTGTTCAGTCCTCTAGTCGCAAAAGTAAAAATAAAGTAAAAAATGAAACGTCTCTAGGTGAAAACTGAAAGGCACCTCTTGACGATAAAATAGTAAAAATAAAGGATGAATTTGCGGGTGAAAATATCTCTGAGGCACCCAAAGATGGAGGACTGGACTTTCTCCCCGTACAACAGGAGAAATTGGCCATGCTTATTGAGGACACAATAGAGGATAACATTTCAACTGCAGAAGACCCCAAGATGGTCCTATTTGCGGCATCATTGACTGATGAAGAGAAACCAGAATTTCATAAAATCTTTGCAGAACGGAAAATCAACTTTCCATGGTCCTACGCTGACATGCCAGGATTGGACCCCAAACTGGTTCTGCATCATCTTCCACTATTACCCAATGCTAAACCAGTCAAGCAAAAGTTGTGCAAAATGCACCCTCAAGTTGCTCTATTGGTCAAGGCTGAATTAAAGAAATTATTGGATGCCGGATTCATAAGGTCTATAGATTATGCTGAATGGATTTCCAACCTAGTGCCGGTGACAAAGCCAAATGGACTAATTCGAGTATGTACAGACTTTCGAGACATAAATAAAGCATGTCCAAAGGACGACTTTCCTTTGCCCAACATTGACATCATAGTTGACCTAACTGCAGGACATGAGATGCTATCCCTCATGGATGGTTTCTCCGGCTATAACCAAATCCACATTTCTCCTGAGGATCAGCACAAAACAACATTTACATGCCCATGGGGGACATACTGTTGGAACGTCATGCCCTTCGGTCTTAAAAATGCAGGTGCCACGTATCAAAGGGCTATGACCACGATCTTCCATGACATGATGCACAGTATAATGGAAGATTATGTAGATGACCTATTGGCCAAATCAACAACAAGGAAAGATCATTTGAAGGTACTTGACAAAATTTTCAAGAGACTGGAAGAGTACAAAGTTCGGCTAAACCCTAAGAAGTGTGTTTTTGGGGTCACGTCAGGTAAACTATTAGGGTACATAGTTTCCCGAAGAGGCATATAGGTTGATCTGGCAAAGGTCAAAGCAATCATAGACATGCCTCCACCTTGAGGGATCAGTGAACTCAGAACTTTGCAAGGCAGAGTACAATCTATTCGCCGTTTCATAGCTCAATTGGCAGATAAGTGCCACCCATTCCAGTACTTGTTGCACAAAGGTGTCCCCTTTGTATGGACAGATAAATGTCAAGAGGCCTTCCAGCAAATCAAAGATTACCTGCTATCAACACCAGTCCTCATGTCGCCTATTCATGGAAAGCCATTAATTCTATACATCTCGACCACTAATTCAGCACTAGGGGCATTACTGGCCCAAAATGATCATGAAGGGAAAGAAAGAGCAATCTACTACATCAGCTGCACACTGATAGGTTATGAGTTGAATTACACATACATTGAATGTGCATGCCTCGCGGTTGTCTTTGCAGCCCAAAAACTAAGGCATTATATGCTCAATCATCAGACACAACTGGTTGCCAAGATCGACCCATTGAAATACCTATTAAGTCGAGCAGCGTTAACAGGACGATTGGAAAAATGGGTCATGATCCTAAGTGAGTACGACATACAATATGTTGAACGCAAGGCAATAAAAGAGCAAGTAATAGCAGATCAACTGGCAGATGCACCAATCCACGTCTCTCATCCATTGGTAACTGATTTTCCTGACGAGTCCATTTTTCATACGGAACCAGCAACACCATGGAAGCTGTATTTTGATGGGTCCCACACTGGTCATGGCTCAGGCGCTGGAATCTTATTCATCACACCACAAGGAGATTCAATTCCTAAGTCATTTCGAATCGCTTTCCCTTGTACAAATAACATTGCTGAATACGAAGCACTGGTTACAGGTCTCAAGTTGGCAATCAAATGGAAAATTTAGACATTGCTTGTATTCGGGGATTCCCAACTAGTAATCAATCAAGTGAATGATGACTATGAAACAAAGGATGAAAAGTTGCTTCCTTACAAGAAGATGGTGGACAGTTTCCTAACATACTTCCAATCAATTTCTTTTGAACAAATCCCCAGGGCATATAATAAGGCAGTTGACGCAATGGCTACTATCAGTTCTCTCTTGGACATCCCTAAAAATGTGTCACAATTTGAGTTCCTAGTAGAATAGCTGTTGATACCGGCATATGATATCCCAGAGTTGGAAATGGTTTGCGAACTTGTTGGTCCCAACTCTCCTTGGTATCAGGACATTTATGACTATCTAAAGACTCAAACTCTTCCACCGAACCTATCCAATAACCAAAGGAAATCCTTCATTAGGAAATCTGCAAGATATGTCATTGTTAGTGACACCCTATATCGCCGTAGTTTCGACAATACCCTCCTTAGATGTCTAGACACCAATGAAGCATGTACGACCTTACGAGAAGTGCACGATGGTATATGTGGATCTCATTCGAGCGGTCCTACTCTAGCTAAGAAACTAACGAGACTTGGGTATTATTGGCTGACAATGGAAAAAGATGCACTTGAATATGTTAGAACTTGTCGCAAGTGTCAGATCCATAGTGATATGGTCCATGCTCCAGCACAAGAACTTCGGTCGATCGCTTCCCTGTGGCCCTTCGCTCAATGGGGACTCAACCTCGTGGGCAAGATTCATCCAACCTCATCCAACGGCCATAAATTCATTATCACCGCCACTGAGTATTTCACAAAGTGGATCGAAGCCATCCCATTGACATACATTATTGGCAAACAAATATCAAAGTTTATCCTCAACCACATCATTTTCCGGTATGGCCTTCCACAGTCCATCATCACTGACAACAGACGTCCGTTCAAAAACCAAGATGTTCGTGAGTTATGTGAGCGATTCCATATCCAACACCACTTTTCATCCCCATACTACCCCCAAGGAAACAGCCAAGCTGAGGCATCGAATAAAACCATTGTCAAGATCCTAAAAAAGACTGTCAATGACGCTGGTCATGACTGGCACATACAACTTAATCCTACTTTGTAGGCTTACTGAACTAGCATTCGTACGCCAACAGGAGCCACCCCATTCGCCCTAGTCTTTGGCGCTGAAGCCATCTTACCCATGGAGATCAAAATTCCTTCGCTACGGGTCTCCTTGAAGGGTCTAACTAATGAAGAGGAGTACCAACAATCATGCTTGCATGAGCTGGAAATGCTGGATGAAAGAAGACAAAACTCACTGAATCACCTCCAAGCATATCAAAACTGCCTTTGTCACAGCTACAATAAAAAGGTTATGGTTAGAAAGTTTGACATTGGCGACCTGGTTCTCATGCAGAACCCTAAGAACCAAGCAGACAGAGAAAAGCTAGGAAAATTTGAACCAAATTGGCTGGGTCCATACATTATCATATCTTCTTTTGGTTCTGGAGCATATCAATTGGCAACTCCAGATGGGGAACAATTGACTGAGCCCATCAACAGTTTACATCTCCAAAAATTCTATGCATAGCATCAGAGGATAGAGTTGAAAACCATAAAATACAAAAAAAATGAAAAATGATCAAAATCGTCACCTTGATGAAAACTTGGCAAACAGGCGTCTTGGTGACACCAAAAAAAAAAATTTCAAAAAATCATGAAAATAGTAAAGAGAAAAATAATTCATTCAATAGTGAAAACCTGGCAAATAGGTGCTTTAGACAAGTACCATGGTGAAAACTTGGAAAACAGGTGCCGTGCGTAATCAATTATTGCTCTGCCATCTACTGTCACTTGGTCTAAAATTGGCTTAGGATGAAAGGTATCTTTGCCGCTATTCCGCAAATCACCATCACATCCTACCCTACCTGTCATAGTGAATGAATGATTGACATCAAGTCCTGACGACTGTCCGTCTAGCAAGTCAGTAGCATCCCCTCTGTATCCCTTACAAATGGCTAAGTCTTAAACCTGACTGGGGGCAAAATGTTATCATGCAACTGTAGTGGATGTCGCTCAAAAAGACAAAAAACATCATAAAAGGTCCTGAAAAAAGACCTAAAAATCATAAAAAGTTCTGAAAAAAGACAAAAACATTGGCAAAATGTCTTGAAAAAAGACAAATACATTGCAAAATGTCTTGAAAAAAGATCTAAAAATCATAAAATGTCCTGAAGAAAACCAAACAAAGCATCAGACTGCTCGAGGCACATAAGCGCAGTGTTATCTCTTGTCAAAATCAATCATGTCAAATCAGCCTATGTCATTTGTCCGAACTACGTTGTCTCTGCGCATTTGCTACATAGGCAAGACTCATACTTGAGTCCCCGAGACATTAGGTCAGTCCTTTTAGGTTTGTCAAAATAAAATCATGGCTCAATCTTTGGTCATCAAGGCAAAGTCATTGGTCACGTCGAACTACGAGGTCTCTGAGTATATGACGTAGGCAAGGCCATCTATCGATGAGCCCCCGAGGCCGCACTAGGTCAGTCCATTAGGGTTCATGACACTACACTGGCACACACGTCAAAAGTCTTCAATCATTTCTCGACATGGGGAAAACTCCTAAAATAGAGTAAAACAATCATTCTATTCGGCATGACGATCTCATCAGCGCATCACTCATGTCATCAGGGCAATATCGACATATAGTCAAACACAAGTCAAACTCGGTCAAAGCAAGCCAAATCATTATAAACTGGTCAAACTGTCAAATTTTGGTTAAATCTTCAGATGAGTCCTTCTGAACAATAACCTCTGTCATTTACACCTTAGGATGTGTCCTTCCTAAGCGTCGTCATCATCATTTCGGCATTTTGAGTGATCCTCTTGACATTTAAAAGATCACTCTTCCTAACATCAGTACTCTTTAGATGAGCCTTTCTGAAGAACTAACTTTGTCATGTATGCCTTCGGATGAGTCCTTCCTAGGCATTGACATTATTTCGAGGAACCCCTTACGACCATTAGGGATCAAATTCTCTCGACATCGGCATCATTCAGGATGTGTCCTTCCTGAATTCACTAAGTCTCGACATTTTTTAGGGTCATCAAAACTTTAAACATTTGGACATCTCAACATTATCAAACATGGCATCTTGGCATCAGAACAATGGATATCCAGACGCACTTGGCAAACACTTGACAATTGTCTTTTCATCTTTTATCATGCTATTAGTTTTTCAGCGAGATCCCACTAAGCAGGATTTAGAGAAGCAACGACGTAGCATGACAATTGACACGCATGACTACTAGCTTCTCAGCAAGGTCCTGATCTTGGGATTTAGAAAAGCAACGACATATCATGATAGAGACTTTATTTTTGTAGTTTGACAATCATGTCACTAGTTTCTCAAGGATGTCCTGAAAACAAGATTTAGAGAAGCAACGACGTTTCATGATCTGTCATTGTCTTTTTCTACTTGTGGGTGATTATGACAAAAGGACTGGGGCAATCACGCTCTTAGTATTAGTCATGATCATCCTTGTCTATGACTGTTTGACTTACGTAATGGCATGACCTTGCACACCTTGATCTATGTCATATCATGGTGTTTGTTGACCATTACAACAGTTTGCCCAATGATGATTAAGAGCAATAAATATTAAAAGTCCTACAGTAAAGTTTTGAAGGATTTGGTCTAGGAATTGACATGCATTTTCATAGGAATCATGTCTTCTCTTCTTCGATCTGGTCATCTTCTCTCATCAGTCTCGTCATCTTCTCTCGTCCATCCCACGATGATATCCTGTGACATCCAAAAACATAAGTGCATACATGCTCATATACATTGCATTAGGTCCATACATACATCATCCATGGCATTAAATCATATACATAAGCACAAGCATTGCATTAACATAATCATTAACATTGCATCTTTTACATAAATGCATCATGCACATTAACATAATCATATAAATAAGCATTGCATCATCATGGCATCAAAGATCACAAATAGACATCATAGTACATAAATGGCATTATAAATTAAGCATCATACATCATACATAGCATAATACATAAAGTATAGAAGATCACATAACACATGTAGGCCGCATCAAAACTGCATCATCATATAATATCATCTCAAAAATATACAATGTCATAGGATAGAGTCAACGGATATCCCAAAAATGGAGCTCACAGGCTCAAACAATATAGTGTGTCACAATACAAATATGCCCTAGGGAAGGCTCTCATCATCTCCTCGGGGAGAAGAATGTGGCGGAGGCAACTCTGTCACGGGCGCTGAAACAAGGGATGGTCCTGTAGCAGCCTGTGTCTGTGAAGCTGATGGAACTACGAGTGAAGGCATCATCGTGACAGTAGTAAATACCTGTGAAGTCACTGCAGCTGGACTCTGAGAGGATGGATCTATCACTGGTGGCTGACCGTGTACTGACCTATGTGCCGAACCAATAGAACCCTGACTATGCCCTGAATGGTGACTCAGAGTATGCCTGTGGGAATGGTGTGACCTGTGGCTGACGTGTGTCCTGTGGAAGTCAACCCCTCGACACTGGTATGGCTCCTGGTACCACTGCCACTGCCCGATCTATGCCCACTACATGTCCTCGTCTGTGATCGGGACAAGGTAGGATCTCGCTGCTCTGGTGGCACTGCCTGCTCATAAAGTGTCCTGTACTGCCCCAAACTGGTGCTCACCCTGGCAAGCTCCCGGGCCATGTCTCCTGTAGGTCCTGTACATAAAGCCGCAAACTCTGTGCACCACCGCGCCGCATCCTGCTGGCGGACCACCGCCTAATCCCGCTCCACATGGGCTACCTCCAGTGCCGACTGTAGAGACCTGACCTGTGCCAAGCTGGCGTCTAATCTCTGCTGAAGGTCTCCCACTCTCTGATCTGCTATGGCATCTGACGAAAACTCTGAGGACGGTATCTCCTCCTCCCCCTCCACCATCTTCCCTCTTAGGAGTCTCTCGGCCTCACCTATGGCATCATCCTCCTCCTCATCATCATCATCATCCTGCCCTGCCACCTCCTCCTCCTGCCCACCCACCTCCCCCACGACCTCCTCTTGTCCCCTCACCTCCCCCTCCACCTCCTCCTGTCCCCTCACCTCCACCCCCTCCTCCTACCTCTTTGCCTCCCCCTCCTCTTGTTTGGGCTGCTCCTCCATCTCCCCCTCCTCACCGACCTCGGGGATATCATCTAACGCTACCCTCACCACATGTTGTCACACCCTGCGGTCTGGTACCTGGTCGTCTCGCCTCCACCTCCGGCCGTCTCCGCCATCATCCCCACCTCTGGCTCCACCCCTGCCTCCGTCATCTCCATCCCCACCCCGACCTCCATCTCCACCCCTGCCTCCGTCATCTCCACCCCTCCCCCTATCCCTGCTTCTGCCTCTGCCTCTGCCCCCATCTCTGCCTCTACCCCCTCGTCTAGCTCATGGCACTCACAGAATGACTGACCGCCTATCAACTAGTGCTGGCCCATCAGGATTTGTCAATAGCATGGGTCTGTGTGCCTACCACCATAGGTCATAAGCTGGCATCGTACCTGGATCCGATGCTCCACCACTCCAACCCCAGGCCTGGTCTACTAGCCCATCTATCTGCTGTGTGGCAAATGCCACTAGGATGGCCAGCCCCCATGCATACTCTCGGGAAGATTTGGCATACTCTGTCGTCCCCATGGGTACATCCTGCTGCTCCCCAAATCGTCTCAATACACGCTGCGGCAGGTACATCTCAATGATCAAGGATGTCTGCACTGTCTGGCCAATAAGGTATTTGTACTATCTGCAAAAGCTCAGATGCTCATCCTCATCATCCCATTCCTCACAATCCCTGTATGGCCTCCAGATGAAAGTCACCATGGTATCAATCCTGTGCCGCCACCACCCTGTCTCGTCCATGTGGGTCTGCTGTAATGCGCCGGCATAGTAGTAGGAGTAAGGCATCCCCTCGGCTAGTTGTGGTCTGTCAATAAGAGGTCTGAATATGGAAATGTGCTCCCATGCCCAGATCATCATAAGGGTGGTCCCACAATAGATACTCTCTCCCCTCCTATATACGACGTCGTGAAGCTGATGATATAACATCCCTAGCAGGCAAGGACCCCACGCATATACTATCCTGTCTCGCCTCATGCCAACCAGGACGTCCCCCCAACCAATAGGAAATTCATGTCCTCGCCGGTCAGGAATTAGGATACCCGCAATCATCGTCGCCAAGAAGGCATTGAAGCACCCATAATGCATTGCTAGGAAATCCCAATGGATCTCATAACCCTGAATGCTGAGTCCAGCACCCTGATCCTGGTAATACGCACGAAAGGTCTGCTCGCCATGACGTGGATCATACACAATCTGCTCCCCTCGAATAGGAATCCAGAGAATACGGTAGACGTCCTCCAAGGTAATGGTAGCCTCACCTGTCGGCAAGTGGAAGGAACAAGTCTCAGAATGCCACCGCTCGCACAAGGCAGTCAATAGTCCCCTGTTCACCCGAATGGCGGGTATAAACACAGCATAAAATAGACCCAGTCGCATCAATCGTTGCCGCTCTCGTGGGCCCAGCTGATCAGCAAACTGAAAGGTGGTCGGTCTGGTCTCTCTCGTGTAGATAGGGGCAAGCTACCTCTGCAAAAAGCCGAACACTACATTAGCACTTTTTGGACAACTGACAACATCATGAAAAGTAACTAAGGTCATACAAACATCAAAACAAGTTTTATTAAGAAAACAGGCAAATGCATCGCAAAAAAGCAATTGTGTCACGAAAGAACAATTGCGTCGTTCAAAACATCAAATGTATCTGAACAGGTCAATTGCGTCGCTATATGACACTTGCGTCACGAAATTGTGCGGTTGCGTCACCACATTGCGAATGCGGCGCGAAATTACAATTGCGACATTCAAATAATCAGTTGCGTCTCGACATAACGATTGCGGCACTTGACCGGTCAAATGCGACTCGGTAGGGCACTTGCGTCGCACGACTTATCATATGCGGCGCAAACCACCGGTGCAGCTCGTTTATTCAATGCACTTGCATCGCGACGCATCAAATGCGTTGAACGCAAAAGCAATTGCGGCTTACGCGAACGCATATGCGTCACGGTGCATTCGTTGTCTACCCTAGAAAGCATTAAATAGCACATAAAACAATAAAATGACAAAGTAAGTTTAAGGTACATACCGTCGGCTCTGAGCCCTTTGGCCATCTGAAGGTCCTCACGATCTCTCCGTGGTGCTCTGACACTGGAATAACCATCCTCGCTGTTGCACCTTTCGCTCTGAGCTCTCAAGTTTCGCAAGGTAAATAGTGAAAGTGAATTGACTTTTACCCCTTTGTCAGCCTATTTATAAGGTCAAAATGGCATTTTTCAACCAAAGTCAATACTGGAGGCTCATTTCCACACCTTTGACCTTCCTCGTAAGTTGCTTTAAACATGTCAGAATCCGAAACCGATTGCGCCGTTGTTTTTCTGGTCATCAAATTGATTTATCGGGACCCTTTGCAAATTTTTCTGGTGCCGACCCAAAATTTGAAAATTTCCCGAGGGGGCAAGGATACTCTGTACCTTCGCTGGGGCATATTCTTGACTTATTTTTCTTTGTCACAATGCGACAAGTGACATTATGATAAAGTGGGGCAAAATGTAGACACCTAAAAATGACCTAGGCCTGCAAGCTTCATTTTTACCACTTTCATCCTAGCATAATTAAGTCATTTAATTATGTCCTTGGTCCACATTCGACTATTGATTAAATAATTCATAATTATTTAATTAATTCATGTCATTTGTTCCTCATGATTATTAAATAAATAAATTTTATTTATTTATCTAATACACCATTAATTATCTAAGTCTTCCTTTAATTAAATAAATTTCTTAATTTATTTAATCCCCCTTTTGTCATTTATTTCTCCTTGATTATTAAATAAATAAATGTTATTTATTTATCTAATACGTCATTAATTACCTAGGTCTTCCTTTAATTAAATAAATTTCTTAATTTATTTAATTCCCCTTTGTCATTTATTTCTTCTTGATTATTAAATAAATAAATTTTATTTATTTAATTACGTCACTAATTAGGTCCCCTTCTTTCTAAAATTAAATAGATTCTAATTTATTTAATTTTTGTCCACTTTCTACTATAATTAAATAATTATTTTAATTATTTAATTATTCATTAGTCTTTTCTCTCATAAATTAAATAAATTTCATGTATTTAATTTAGTCCACTCTCTTGAATTTTGAATTAAATCATCATTTAATTCAAAATATTTCTTTTGGTCACATTCCTCTATAATTAAATAATATCTTTATTATTTAATTATTCATTGGTCACCTAAATTAAATAATTTTATTATTTAATTTCTCCAGCAACCTCTTTGTCTGTGTCAATCTTATCTTCCAAATCAAATCTTATCTCTTGACATCTCATTTAATTTCAGCCCTTGATTGAATTATTTTATAATTCAATCTCAACCCTTCATTTCTTATCATTGCCCTAATTTTGACGTAACCCTAATTCATACTGTAGACATGCAAAATTCACATTATGCATTCGATCAGATTCGGTCAAATTAGCTCTTACATTAGGCAAATTCATCACTTTAAACCATTCATTAAATAATCTCATAAACATTATCATTCAACCTTCATCTTGCATCATCCACTTAATTAAATAAATCAAAAAGCCATTTAAATCAAATCCAAATCATACATTTTCCATCATTTTCTGATTTAAATAAATCAATTATCAAAGTCCAAAGTGTCAACTCATCTAATCAGCATTAATCAGCATGATCATCATCTAATCCTAATCAAATGTTAATCACATCCCACTTGCATTATCTAGACCTAGCCACTTGCACAATAAATCAATTTTATTGATTTATTAAAAACCTCATTTTCTTTCAACATGACAAGTCAAACAAGGCATTTATTGCTGTTTTTCCTTGTCCCCCTCTCAGCATTTATGGAAAAATTTGAATTCAAATTTTCCCCCTCTTGGGCACTCTTCCCAAATCTTGCACATGCATCAACTAATCACATGATGACAAGTGTCCTCAACTCATTGGCAGAATCTTAGTCCCACATTGGTCCCTCTTCAACACTTGGCATTTTGAAAATCTTTAAATAGAGGCTTCAACATTGAGCAAATCCTTCACAAATCCTTCACAATCTCCACAACTTGATGCAAGGTCATTCTCTTTGAGAACTTATCTTGTCCATTTATCATCTCCACCATCTTCATAGCATTTTTATCCTAAGCTTTGGTCAAGGATTGGGAAAGGGTCACTAGCACATGTGACACCAATCCACTATGAAATAGATATGTATCTTGTTTCTTTCATGCTTTCAATTTAGTTTGATTTGCTATCATGTTTAGGAAGCATTTTGCATTATTTCATAGGAGTATTTTTATAAATTTGTAAGTCATTAATCTATGCTTGAGGTTTAGTGTTTGCAGATTTAAAAAAATTCTCACATAAATGGCGCTAGAAGGAGGGCGAATACTTTCTAAAGTGTTCGATGCTTTGTCATTGTTATTTTGATTTTCTTTTAGTTTTTGAATCAATGCTCTTTGTTGTTTAGACATTACTTTGAAAAAGTTTTCAGTTAAACATTACGCAAGAAATTTTCCTACGCTTTCATGTTTTGTGTTCATGTCACCAAGCAAATAAATCATACCTTGTTAACCATTGAATATATCCCCTGCATATTTACTATTTGGGATTTTGGCTTTTTTCACATAGACTGCATTTGCTGCTGATTTCATTTACTAAAAGGTTTATGAGACCATTTTAAAATTTAAAACTCCTACCCTTCCATGCCCTGCTAGCATGATTTTTCTTTTTACCATATGAAGAATTGAAGCTTGGTCCTCATTGGGCAACATCACTGGTTAAGCTCGTCCCTGCCCAGGACACCCGATTGCTATGTACAACCGCCCTCTCCATTTCAGAATGATTTTGGTATAGGCTGCATCTCAGGACAAAGATCATTCACAAGCTATAAGGTGCAGCGTGTATCTATTTGCATGTCGGCGTGGTGAAATCTTTGTTCGTTCATTATAAATCTTTGTGAAATCTCTGAGAAACCATATTATGATGGGTGTTGTCTAATCCAAAAATGTCTATGGCGTTAATGATTAAATACCTTTTGCATCCCCATCACAATGGTCAGACATTGAAGTGGGCAGTTCCTCATCTCATCATCATCTCATCCCCTATAACTTGTCGTTCCCTCCATACGTGTCCCTTATGGACTCATGTTGAGATCTGATCCATACTCCGTATCTGATTTCCCTTCCTTTCGCTAGAATATTTGTATTTGGATCCACTGAATTTTTGGTATTTTGGTTGAAGTGTCAGGAAGAAAGCAGTTGAAGAGGACGCAGATGAACTGCTAAAGACAGATCCCATGTTTAAAGATATTTGGACGAAGAATCCCAGTGATTTTCGCCTAAAAAGGACCTCATTTTAGAAAAGCGTTGATTCTACTGACATTGAAAGGTAATCTGATCAACGGTGATCAGCTTGGTTGGTAGTGGCAGGCGAGGTTGTATAAGTATCATGCACCATAAAGTTACAGGAAAGCTTTCATTTGTTGTGCCTTATTAATGCATTTATTGAACATCGCTTTGTGTGCATTAAAATACAGAATGTATGGAATATTTTATGGCATCGACCAATATCTATTTACATCAAACTCTTTGTATGCTATGCTAAAAATCTTTGTACAGCAGGACCAGCGCATTTAAAGAGGAGAAGCAGTGCAACTACACTCTATTGACTTTCATCTACCAGCCGCAGTCATTACTTTTTGAAATTGTTACAGCTAGGGAGTGGTAGATACATCTGTCATACGCAGAAGTCTGAAACCCAAGTTTGAATTTTTCTCTCACGCGTGCTGAGAGTAGGCGGCGTATAATTTGTGGAATTTGACAGCACACCCACCTGTGACATTGGATCGATTGTTGGTATTTCATAGGGCCGCTATTCTTTAAGTTGCAGCAATTGTTAATTGACTTTAAGCGTCTCAAAGTTTCACATGATTTAATAGATGTTTCCAACTTCCCATAACTAAAAAAATGCACATAATCTCCTTTTCAAATCTGTATTGCTCTCTGATTTGACCATTTGCATTATTTGTCTTTATGTACAAATTGCGTGCATGTGTTTTTGAAAAAAATGAACTTTATTTTCAATAAGACTTATCATTGCTAAAATATTGTTGGTTTTGCAGGTTGAAGGCAATATTCAAATTATTTGACTTCCATTATGATATGTATTATAAATATCAAAAATGTCTCTTTGATTCAAAGCTCTTAAAAAGAAGGGTTTTTATGTATAGCTTTGTATATCAAAAAAAAAAAAAAATGGAGATTTTGAAATCAACTAATCTTTTATGGCCTTGGTATATCAAAAGTGGAAATTTTGAAATCAATTAATCTTTTATATGTCACATAGGGAGATTTCAAAATCAATTTAGGGAATAAGCATAAAAGTTATTATCAATTTTGACATTTCTTGTGTATACTTTTATCATTTTCCACACATGCCTAAATTTTATTTATGTTAATAGGTACAAAAGCAAACGAAGGCGAAAAGGTACAAAAGCAAACGAAGGCGAAAAGGTGCAAGGCGAAAGAGAGGGCTAGCAAATGAAAACGAAAGGAGGAGGATTCTTGTTTGAAAACACAATGTGTTTTTTAACACTTTGAATTTTTGATCAATACTACTTCACGAAAGGAGGGAAATGTTTTTTTTGAAAACACAATGTGTTCTTTAACACTTTAAGTGTTTAATCAACACTACACGAAATTGTTTTCCTTTTCGTTTTAGAACATTAGTTTTTAATTGGGGCTAAAACGAACAAATTGTTTTTCATTGCAAAGGACTTAAAACGAACCTTAGAACACACTTACTAGATTTTGTTTTGGTTTAAAATTGAACAAGGAAAACTTCACACTTGATTTTGGTGCTTAAAATGAAGTCATCATTGCTTTGAGGCTAAAACGAACAAGTGCTTGATTGTGTTATTTTGTCTTTTGAGTGCGTATCCTCTCCCCTTGCGCTTCGTGCGATCTAGGGTGCAAGAGAAACTCTCAAAATACATTTTATTGCTTTAAAAACACTTCATTTTGGGCTTAAAAATTGAACATCTTGTGCGAGTGTGAGTAGGGGCATTTTCGCGTACATTCTCTTTCTTTGTGCCATCAAAGATCGATCGAGTTACGGATTGTGTCTTTGCTCGCTTTTGTTTATCTTAGAGGGCCTGCCTTGGGAAAAGTACTCACCCAAGCGGCGACTCAACCGGTAACACTCTAAAGCCAAGAGTATTTCCAGCGAGATATAAATGGGATTTTGGTTAAACGCCATAATCACGCGGTTGGCTCCGACAGATGGATCCGAAAGGGGACTCTTGCCACGTTGGTCAATCCCTACTGGGAAAGTCCTTACTAGAACCTATGTGTTTAGAATTTTCCAAAATCCTTAATCTGTTTGTTGTTGGTGCAAGAACGGGTTCCGAAGCCGCCCCACAATTTTGGCTTTTAGTAGAGATGGAAAGCATGCCATGGGAGTTTCATGGGTGTTGATGCTTGCCCGCGTATAAGTGAGTGCCGTGGAGGGGAGCCAATGGGGTCAAGCATCTAACCATCCGCTAAAAGTAGGCGTAGCTGGACTTGTCCAAGTGGGGACTCAACAAACATTGTCTATCACATCCATAGGGCTTGTAATTATTCTTTGTTTGAAAACACATGGGTATTGTGAAAAACATTTTGCAAACAAACACTTAAACATGATCATGCAAATTTCAAACCCCTTTTGATAGAGCAAATACCTTTTGACAAATTTAAGTGTTGTTGCCTTCCCTTGGGATTATGTCCTTAGAGGTTTCTCATCACTTGAATTTATATCGTCATTTGCTCTAACTAGGGTTAACCTAGGAAATCCCTTTGCCTCAATTTCTTGGAACTCCCACACAACACTTTGTGGGAAGAAAAGGAATTTTGACATAGGACATCTTTAGTTTGAAACATAATCAAGAAAGTGTATTTGGTAAAAAGAAGTCATTAAAAGCAAAGATAACAAATTGGACCCCACACATGTGCTTGATATCTTTTGGTCGTATTGGTCTTTTGATTGCTCTTAGAGAAAAGTGTGTTCTTCAATACCTTGGCCTAGTAAACAAAGTCTCTCTAAGTCTCTTAGGATCAAATCAAACACTTCATTCACCTCAAACATTTATCAACATCATCCCACCAAACAACTTTAAAAGCTTTGAAAACATCATCCTAGACTTGGGTACATTTCCAAACCAAATCAAAATCATTTGTTTAGTTAGGTGTGTTTGGATGAATCCTTCCATGCACACTTAGTTAAATTATCAACCATCCTTTGAACAAGTTCATCCTAAGATCACATCCAACATCTTAGGGTTTACAAGTTCATCATCCACATCAAACAATCAAAATCAAAATCCCTAAGTCTAGCATTGATCTAAAGTCCCTAAACGTTCATCACTCATATCATACACCTTTCATCCTTCATCTCGTCATTGATCCTAAGAACCTTAGAGGTCACTTTCATAACAAAGTCAAAACACAAGAAGAACATGGAATATACACTTGATCCATACATCTTGGGTAATCCAAATCAGTTGAATCTTCAAAGCCTTGCAATGCCTATCAATTATCAAAATCCATGCATAGGATCATTTCTTTCGACAAATGTCAATGGTACAACAAGTGTGAGTATGCCCAAGTCAAAGTTTGGAACACATTTCCCAATGATAGATCTAAGTCCAAACCTACAAATCCACCAATCGAATAATCAATGCATGAGCCTTGAAACGAACAATGTCATTCCACCAAATCCCTACAAACCAAATGTGGATGTACCAAATGCATTTTTTCGAAACATGAATCCTAACTCGGAAACCTTTGGAAAAATGATTCCCAATACCAACATTGTTCATCCTATCATGCCAAATCAGAACATTATCCAAAGTCAATTTTCCCATAATCCCATTCAAAAATCGCAAGCATGCATGCCAAAACTACTTGAACACAAGCCAAATCAACTATCTCAAGTGAGTCAAAATCAAAATCAAGAACAAATTTGGCGAGATCAAATTGTAGAACTTTCCAAAATAGTTGAGGCATTGCGCCAAGGGCAATCTCCACCACCATTACCTACATTATTCCTTGATTTAGGGATTCCCCCTTTACCTAACACCAATCAATCCACCCAAATCAATCCACTTAATGTCAATCAAACCATCACGACAAATCCTTCGAGTATACCATCGACATCACACCAATGGATGGTATCTAATCAAACAACATTGATCCCAAATCAAAATACGGTCTCCCAAGGGCCTATCACCTCGGTCAATCCAACCATCACTATCCCTTCAATCATTCCAAACACCACTATCACTCCCATCACATCTCAACCCCTCACTACCATGATCGCTCCGAGCGTATCTCAAACACTTGTCACTACATCCAACACAATTTCAATCCCACCACCACCACCATTGCGACTAAGCCAAGTAAGCAATTACAATGCTTCATTCAAAGCATACCAACAATTGCTCCAACAATATGAAACAATTCGGCAAGCGCCTATAGCCACGCACGCTTCTCAAGCTTCACAGCAAAATCAAGCTCAAACATCGCTGCAACAACAACAAGCAACACAAGCTCAACAAGTGCAACAATCCTTTCAAGTTTCCCAAGCCTCTCAAGCTACCCAACCAACACGAGCACAAACACAAAAGATGACAACTATTGAAAACAAGGATCAAGATCAATCCATCACTGAGCACACATTTACTTCATCCAATGATCAAATCGACATATGTCAAGAGTCACTTTTGAATCACGATCAAAATCCACCAACAAAACTCGACAATGAGCCAATTCAAGAAATGTCAACATCGTTTGACCCTATGGTCAAAGACATTGAAAATCCCTCCACCACAATTGTCGAAAACAATGATCAAAACCTCTCCATCGAGGAGCACATTGAGGATGTATCTACACAATCCGATGATAAACTCACCATACATCAAGAGCCACTTTTTAGTGATCTCTTTCAAGGAGTGTTAGGGCTATTTGATCCAATTGACATAATGCACAATCAGTTCACCTATGATCATGTCGAAAATGTCTCTACATCGCCTTACGAGTTAGAGGACATATCTCAAGAATTTATTCCAAAGCATGATCAAAATCTTTCACCAAAGTCTAGCAATGGTCCTTTTCAAAACATGTTGATCCCCTTTGACCGCATGGTTACAGATACTGAAAGAACTTTGAACTCGACACTTGAGGATATTGAGCCATTCCCCATGTCTAATAACGACGTCCAAGAACCCTTTGTAAGAAATCCATCCTTTGAAGCTGCCCTATGTCAAGAACTTGATCCAAAGCATGTCGAAAGCAACTCTGAAATCATTCAAGATCAAAAATTTGTATCTCCAAGATACTACAATGATCTAATGGATATTCTCCTATCCACACAAGATGATCACATCCACATATCACTTACTCCTCCATCTACCCTTGAGATGCTTTCTATGGATGGACACGTAGATGATCTAAAGCTAGAACAAGATTGTGTTACACAAAAAGAGCAGATTCTTAATTCCTACAATCAAACGGAGTTGTCAACATCAGGATCGAATATGTCCCAAACTCAGATTGAGGACATCATGAATAAAGATATCCATCATTATCCGTTTAAGGAACCAAGTCAAATAGAACATCCAGAGTCAGCAGAGCATCCAATTGAAATAATGTCACCTACGGTGGTCATTTGTCAGAGCACATTTACTGAACAAAACACCTCGAAGCAAGCGAAATCAAAGCATGAAGGTACTACTACCACCATACTGGGGGCAACTTTGTCTCAAGAAAACGTCAACATAGGGAGCATGAAGAGTCCTTATGATGAAGCTAGTGTCAATACTACAACCAGCCACGCCATGAATCTTCATCCACCCATCACCCCATCCGCGAGTTGGGACCAAGATCAAAGGAAATATTTAAATCAAAGTACGAAGAATGCTATCAAAGCAAAAGAAGCAAAGCATAATGGACAAATCAAGTACATATGGATACCAAAGAATACAAAGAAAGATCATCCCTATCAAACTCCATCAGTCAAAGAAACTATGGGGCAAACTAAAAGAGGGAAAGGTATCCATCAAAGATGTCCGCAAAATCAAAAGCAGGCTTTTCAAAAGAGCAACATACAAAGTGTATCCAAGCCCGGTTGGTCTAATTCCATGCACACTTCAGTATCCACCCATCATTGCTCATCTTCCCAAGTTTGGAGAGTCAAAGGTTCCAAGCTGTCAACCAATCCATCTCTTATCCCTAAACGCACTCCATCCATGCCTCCACGCACGATATCAAATTCTCACATTAACCAAGTATTGGTAGCGACCCTTCATCATAAGGATTGAAGGCGCTTTATGCGTGATATGCGCCTGAGAGCGAGAGTTAACTCGGTGTCGATGAAGCGGATCATGAATCCCAAAGTTGCATTAGTGCCGTATCTTAGAAAGAAGCTTCCTCCAAACGGGATATCGATGGCACATTATGGCCAGAGGCATCACGTCAACACCACCCGGATGGTTGGTGAATCTTTGAGGAAAAATACAAAAAAATCAAAAATATGAAAATCCAAAAATCGAGAAAAGGATAGAAAAAATAATAAAAAATCGTCATCTAGTGAAAACCACTATGGTAGGCGCTTTAGACCTTAAAGACCATGATGAAAACTTTGTAAGCAGAATGTGGGAATGGGGAGAATATGCGCCGGTTCGGATGAAAGCATCTCATCCCATCCATAATAAATCGAGCATTCCATCCATCTTATCCATAATAATTCCATTTCATCCATGAACCATTTATCTAATCCATTTTCATCCATCTTCATGATCCATAGTCCAAGTTATCTTGATCGTGATGAAATTTTGGGGCACGCTTTACGCTTGCTTATGGTGAACATATTGACATGGGTCATTTTCTTTGATCCTATCCTATCCTATGTTATCTGAGCCATGAAGCATTATCCAAATGAGCACTTGTTATCCGAACACCTTATCTTATCGCAAGATAATCCTTGGCATACTTTGTGTGCTTACCATATCCATACATCCCTACGCCTATCTGAGCATCCATCCATGGCATTCCATACATTGCTAGACACTGGGGGCAGATATGTACATCTTGCTTCGAGAATAAATCTTGATCTATATCCTCCAACTTATGTGGCGATCCGAACATTGGAAAATATGAAATCAAATTGGTCCACCACTTGTGAGCGAAAAAATCCGAATCACTAGCCCATGGCATATTTTGGCAATGATCCTTATCAAGCTTCATCTTTCATTGAACATCAATCAAACAATCACTGCTCGATCGCATCTAAGGCACGCGTCAAGCGTCACATCAATCATCCAAACATCTTTTGTTCGAAACCAAGCTTCATCAATCATGATCAATCAAATCCAATCAAAAAATCATCATCTCGGGATATCCTTGTGTTGCTTAACACTATCCTTGCATTGTCGTGTATCCTCGACAATGTTATCATTATCAATCCTGATCAATCCGGTCCTTGCATTGTTGTGTATCCTCAACAATGTTATCATCATCAATCCCATCAAATCCTTGCATTGTTGTGCATCCTCAACAATGTTATCATCATCATCAATCCATCAATCTGATCAATCCACCTTAGCTTGGTTTTCAACAAAATCCCAAAATGAAACGCGATATCATTACATCCATATCGGATAAAGTCCAAAATCATCGCGAAAATCCGAAACATTCAAAAAACATCAAAATCCAAAAACATCGAAAACATCAAAATCGAAACATCCGAAAAACATCAAAATCCAAAAACATCCGAAAAACATCAAAATCCAAAAACAGCCTCAAAACATTTCAAAACGTCAAAAACATCCAAATATTTGAAAAATCCACCCGTCTCGTTTCGCATACACCCGAAATAATCAATCATCCATAATAAACTGATCGTCATCTCCATCCTTTGGCAACACAAACAGAAACAATCTGTGATCGTAAAATCAATCTTCAATCATAAAATCCAAAGCAAACAACATTGATTTAAAACAAAATCAGAGCTCTTGTTCGATTAGCAAACATGTCGGTCGACCTTAACATCAATAGCCTAATAAATTAACTTATCAGAGCCATCATCATCACGGCTGTGCATGTCCTAGGATATATCGTTCCGACAATGGGCATCATTTATGGATATCACCTCGGATTCTTATCCTATCAAAACAAATCCTTTGGCTAGAGGTATGAAGAACATTGGCTTGTTTGCGTACTTGATCTTTTCTTTTGATTTATCTTATTGCGCTCATTCCAAGGACCTCTCGATGATATCCGAGCGAAGGATTTAGAGAGATAGGAATGGGGCAACGATCATTATCTTTTGTCTGCTGTGCTTGTTAGACGTTCTTGTAAAATAACTTGGCGAATACTTGGCATTCGTCGCCCTAGCCAAGGAGTTTCGTATGTCAAGTGTGAACAAGAATACTCTATCTATTTGTTGAGTCAAATTCCATCACACTAAGTACAGCGCCATCCTGGTCCTTTATACCTTGATGCATTGTACTTATGCGTGTTATCAAACATAGGGTAAGTGACCCTTTTAAAATCCCAATCCTTGATAAGCAAATCATCCATCTATCGTAATCGTTATCATCATCTTTTTATTAGCATCATCATCTCTAATAAAGTCTCGTCAATCATGGACTTGTTTGGATCATCTTGTCATCATCTCATTTCATACTAACATCGGCCATCAAGTCATGCATCCATCATGCATCCATCTGCATCGCAAACCATCAATATTTGCATACCACATATCATTCATATCATACATCATAGGAAGCATTGATCAAACACATGCATTGCATATCATCATCATAATATAAGATCACGGTAGTCAGCATATCATAAATCATCCATTTGCATAATCATAGCATATCCATCATCAATCTCATCCATCTCATATCATATCATCATTAAGTTGTTTAGGATAATATAGATTTGTTATTCTAAGCATCTTGAAATCATCTTTGCATAAATCATCCATAACCATCCATTTTGAACCTCTTTATGTGAGATCGACCCTCAAATCGAATCTTTTTAGCTCGATCTCGAGGGCAATAACAGTCATACTTCTTTCCATTTGGGGCATCGAAAAAATTAGAAAATTTTAAATTTTGCAATTCTTGGAAAGTTTATTCTTTGAACCAACGCAACAAGTACATTGCTTCAAAGAGGGGCAAAATGTAGACATGCAAATTTTACATTATGCATTCGATCGGATTCAGTCAAATTAGCTCTTACATTAGGCAAATTCATCACTTTAAACCATTCATTAAATAATATCATAAACATTATCATTCAACCTTCATCTTGCATCATCCACTTAATTAAATAAATCAGGACTTTATTTAAATCAAATCCAAATCATATTTCCATCATTTTCTGATTTAAATAAATCAATTATCAAAGTCCAAAGTGTCAACTCATCTAATTAGCATTAATCGGCATGATCATCATCTAATCCTAATCTAAGGTTAATCACATCCCACTTGCATTATCTAGACCTAGCCACTTGCACAATAAATCAATTTTATTGATTTATTAAAACCTCATTTTCTTTCAACATGACAAGTCAAACAAGGCATTTATTGCTGTTTTTCCTTGTCCCCCTCTCAGCATTTATGGCAAAAATTTGAATTCAAATTTTCCCCCTCTTGGGCACTCTTCCCAAATCTTGCACATGCATCAACTAATCACATGATGACAAGTGTCCTCAACTCATTGGCAGAATCTTAGTCCCACATTGGTCCCTCTTCAACACTTGGCATTTTGAAAATCTTTAAATAGAGGCTTCAACATTGAGCAAATCCTTCACAAATCCTTCACAATCTCCACAACTTGATGCAAGGTCATTCTCTTTGAGAACTTATCTTGTCCATTTATCATCTCCACCATCTTCATAGCATTTTTATCCTAAGCTTTGGTCAAGGATTGGGAAAGGGTCACTAGCACATGTGACACCAATCCACTATGAAATAGATATGTATCTTGTTTCTTTCATGCTTTCAATTTAGTTTGATTTGCTATCATGTTTAGGAAGCATTTTGCATTATTTCATAGGAGTATTTTTATAAATTTGTAAGTCATTAATCTATGCTTGAGGTTTAGTGTTTGCAGATTTAAAAAAAATTCTCACACATACTACAACATTTAATCTCGATCATTGATTCTAGGGTATTTGTCATCTTCTCATCTTGGCCACACGTTCAAAATTGTAGTTTTTATAAAATGACAATTTTGTTCTTATTTTGTCTCTCTCAGGCTCATTTTTGTCCATTTTAGGTTATGGTCATTGTCATTTGCAGTCATTGTCATTTTAGTGTGAAGTCATTTCTTTTATACAAATCCTTCAACACTTGCATAGGGCTTTGTCATTTGTCATAGTTGCTCATTTGAAATCTGAGGGCATCTTTATTTACTGCAATCTAGGAGGTGTAACAAAGGTCAACCATGGAAGATGAGGACTTAGGGTAACATTGTTCCTTTTGTTTTCATATTATTTCCTTTGTGCTTTGTTATTTCATTGGAATTTTAATGTTATTGTGCTAACCCTCTAACAAATCTGATTTTCCCTTGATTAAAATATGCACTTTCACTAATGCAAAATTTAGAAACCCCAGATGGAAATTAATTAATGCAAAACCCTAATGAAAATTTAATGAAAGCTAGATCTAGGAATATGATGCACTCCAAACTAGAAAAGGGGTGTTCACGTCGAGTTCACCAAAATGTAACTACAAAAATAGGGTTACCTACCTTTTAGGAGATGAAGCACAAGGAGATAGGGTTCCTATTTCACTCTTGTTACTGTAACAACAGAAATATGGTGCCCCAACTTTGACGAATGGAGCACAAGGGTAGGGTTCCTATTTCACACTTGTTACACTCAAGTAAAACTTAGAGATGTCAATTTGAATGTAGCAAGGGGGAAAGAGATGTAGCAATAAGGTATCCTAGGGTGTGATTACAGACTAAAGGAGGGTTCACCACCAACCTAGGGCTTGGAAAGACAAGAGATGAATGAATCATGCAAAGTACCATGTAAAACCTAACTAAATGACCTAGGAAATGAAACTGAAATGCAAAATATCAAACTGTAAATGAACAGAGGTGCACCTAGAAGAGTGATGAGGTCAAAATAAGCTCCAAAACCTTGAAATATTGGTATTTAATGCCCATTGGGACTCATACTCCAATTTGGGTGAGGTGAGTGCAAAAGATGGGGGGCCAAATTATGGCCAAAATTTTAAAAATGTTTGATAGGCTATAACGTGAGCATGTTATAACATGTTCGCATTATGGCTTGGTGTTACTGAGCCTAAGGATTGACCACATCGATCCTATAATATGCTCACATTATAACGCGAGTAGGTTATAATTTATTAAAACAAAACAAAAAAACAAATCAAATTCATTTTTATGTTGACTATTTTTTCTACTTCCCACGACCAAAAACCCTTATGTGTGCTCACATTTTGGGAGGAGATAATCTTGCATATTTTTGGTCAATTTATTGCTATTTCATTGCCAGGATGCTGCCACATCGACGGGAAGGTTGAATAAGTAAGGATTGCTTGTTTTTTGTTGTGAATTTGTTTTGAATTGTTAGTTTTTGATTGTTTTTTATATTCATTTGTTGAATTTGAAGGAAGTGATAATGATCTTGAAAACCATCCTAAAAATCCTCAATAATTAGAGCAACAAGAACATGGAAAAAATCCTCAAGTTCAACAACCACAACAACAATCTCCTCCATCAATTCCGCAACATCAAGTAATTAAAAACAATAAGAAACAAATTGAGGAGTTAATCGCAAGGTTGAACGATCTAGTAAGTTCAACCATGGAAAGAAGAACACTTGAAAATTTACTTAAGAAAATGTTAAAACATGTAGATGAAATCAATAAACAATTAAATGGTTGGACGGATAGGATGTAGGCGGAAAAAAAAATTACATAAATAAATTATCATATAAAGAAGTAAAAGATGAAAAAATTACAAAACATCAATTATGCTCATTATTCACCGACCCACGCACAAACCAAAATCTTGACCTCAATGTGAAGAGGTTTCCTATCAATTGGTGCCACCACCAAGGGATCCAGAACTATTTTTGGGATAGGTGGTACATGGCTTTTGACTACCCACCGTGCAACAGTTATGAAGTTGAGACTCTACTATGAGTTCATCCTAAACATAATCCCCAACTATTTTGATATGAGGAACTTCTAGGGGAGAGGTGGGGGTCAGAATAAACCCGATGCATGAGAGGATCGTAAGTGGCAAGCGAGATGAGCTATCTCTAGCCCGAATCATGAGCATGTCATTACCCCTTCCATCATGAAGGAGAGTGTTGAGGTAGCCACCTTGCAGTCTATCATCTCTTTGACCTAGACTGTCATCCAACATGCCAGTCCTATAGTACAAAACTGTTGGGGGGAGTCTTCAAGTGGTAGGCTTCCACCCCATTCATTTCAAATTTGCATGGTGACTTGTACATATGACCCCACCGACACTGAGTAGGTTGTTATGCAGGATACAACTACAGCTATGGAGATGGCAAGGGTAGCTAACCTTTTGAATGAGGTTTATGGCATCGATACTCAATTAAATGTTAGCATGTTCATTGAATTTAATTTATTAAATTTCATTTTTTAAATGAAAGATTAACTAATTTAGTTTTATGATTGTAATAAAATTGCAAGGTCACAATGTTGATACTGGATATATCGACCCTACACCTATTTACTACTCCACTGCCACTATTGCTAAGGTATGTAACTAGTAAACAATTATAAATTTATTACATGTGAATAACATTATTATATGAATGGTATTCTAATATCTGATTTTGGATGTTGAATAGGCTAATATTAGAGGTTTCGTGGGAACACCTCCCAATGCCAATGGAGTTATAAAAACATACATGCAGGTAATAGCATAAACAGTTTAACTAATGAATTGTACTTAATAGATTTGTGTATTTTATATTCATATCATTGATTACATTTCATTGCACATATTTCAAACTAAAAGCATTACTTCACATTCCATAACTAATAACTAGATGTTGATAGATGAAAAAAAATTCAACTACAATATAGTTGTTTAGAAAGTCAACATCAGCAGTAATGCAATTACTTCACATAGCATAAGTAATAACTAGGAGCAACTGCCAATTGTATTTGTTTGTCACGACATTCCATGAGACCACTTTTTACTGAGGCGTCTTTTTAAAATGTTCACTATCTTGTCTAGATGTTATGGATGATTGGAATAAAGTCATTTTTTCAAATAGCTCACCACCTTTTCTATGCTACCACATTTTCCATAAATGTCTACCATAGAATTTTACCAAAAAGTTCATTTCCTTGCTGCTATGGTTAAAATCCTATAAAGGTGCTTTCCAAAAAACTATGGATGCTTGGAAAAAATTTATCAAAGCATAATAGTAAGCAATAGCTTAGACAAGGTAGTGAGTAGTTCAAAAAACTCCCTGAAAGAAATGTGGTTTGATGGTGATTGAATGCCATTCCATCACCATCAGACCATTTTCCTTGAGGCTTTTCTTCAAACAACTCACCTCCTTTTATATGCTACCACATTTTCCATACATGTCTACTAAAGCATTTAATCAATCTACTCACTTCCTTGTTGCTATGGCTAAAAGCCTAAATTAGGTGATTTCCAACAAACTATGGATGCTTGGAAAAATTCTATCAAAGAATAATAGTAAGCAATAACATAGAAAAGGCAGTGAGTAGTTTGAAAAAATTTCCCGAAGAAATCACCATGAGACCACATTTCTTTAAGGTATTTTTTCAAACAATTCACCACCTTTTCTATGCTACCACATTTTCCATACATGTCTACCAAAGAATTTTATCAAACTACTTGAACTTCCTTGTTGCTCTGGCTAAAAGCCTAAAAAAGGTGCTTTCCAACAAACTATGGATTCTTGGAAAAAAAATATCAAAGCATAATAGTAAGCAATAGCATAGACAAGGCAGTGAGTAGTTTGAAAAAATGCCTTGAAGAAATGCAGTCTCATGGCAATGGAATGCCATTCCATCACCATGAGACCACATTTCTTTGAGGTATTTTTTCAAACATATCATCACCTTTTCTATGCTACCACGTTTTTCATACATGTCTACCAAAGAATTTGGTCAAACTACTCACTTCCTTGCTACTATGGATAAAAGCCTAAAATAGGCACTTTCTAACAAACTATGGATGTTTGGAAAAAATCTATCAAAGCATAATAGTAAGCAACATGATAGTCAAGGAAGTGAGTAGTTTGAAAAAATTCCTTGAAGAAATGTGGTCTCATAGTGATGGAATCATGGTGACGGAATGTCATTCCATGACCATGACACCACATTTCTTTGGGGAATTTTTTCAAATAGCTCATTGCCTAAAGAATAGAAACCAACCCTTTAGCCAAAATTTCCCTCCAAATTATTTTCAAGGTCCTCATCCTCATCCTCAATTTACCAATCCATGGAACCTTACACCTTTTATTCCACTTGTTCATGTCTCAACCCCTCCCTCTTCATGTCATGTTCGCCCTCCATCTCATAACTAAGACCATACTATACCATCCACCCCATCCTAGCATAATACCATAGAGAAGGCAATGGATTGTTTGAAAAAATGCCTCAAAGAAATGCAATCTCATGGTGATGGAATTCCATGACACATTTGTTTGTAATGGCATTCCATTACCATTAGACCACATTTCTTTGAAGCTTTTTTTCAAACAATTCATTGCCTTCTTTATGCTACCACAGTTATCCTATATGCCTACCAAAGCATTTTACCAAACGGTTCACCGCCTTGCTACTATGGAGAAAAGCCTAAAAATAAGTTCTTTCAAACAAGCCATGGATAGGGAAAATAGTAAGCATGATAGTTAGAAATATATAGTTTAATAAGTACTCAATTTTTTTTCATCATCTCATACATTATAAGCCATGACGTGCATCACTATTGTAGTTTCTATGATTGAACAATTTGTTGTTTTATTTTTAGATGTTGAAAGGGGATACACCTCCACATGTTCATAGGGAAATGAAGGTTGGTGTTTCTTCTGCTATAGAATCCTTGATGCCTCTCACAAAGGTATGAGGTAGATTACTAAATTTTAATTTGCATTCATTGTTATAGTTGTTAGTTAGTGAAAAATAAAACCATTAATGATTTATAGTTTAATTTCTCTTTGAATGGTTTCTACAGGGCTTCAACATGCCACAACATGGGCATGAGAATATTTACCTCAAGGAGAGATATTGTCTACTAGCGGTAAGTGATTATTTTGTTAAATATATCATTATTTATAATGTAATTTCTATATATTAATGTCTTTGCTTTTTATTGTAACAAATACAACTTGACCAAGAACTAAACCCTAGGAGGAGCACAAGAGCAATCCTCAACCTAAGAACAAATGAGTGATAGACTTATCGCCATCTGGTTGACAAGCAAAGGGAAAGAATTTATTTCAAGAGCATGGAGAGCAATGACTTTTGATTCCAAAGCCCTTTTTTGTATGCCTATATGGCATTTTTGTACATATTTTCTATTGGATATATATATTAGACTATAGGAATTGAGTAGCACGACCCCCTATAAACTGCATTGTGCTTGGTAAAATTTATAACATGACTGGCGGCGTTGGTGCGATAGGCCCTCTAGTACCATGGGGGTGGGGAGACTAGACCTCATGACCAACCTCCTGCAATAGGAAAGATTTAGCCAACCGAGCTAGGGGCCCCACCCCTATATTGGATATATTTGACATTGTATGCCTATATGGCATTCTCATAAGCCTATAATGCTATTTTGTATATATTTTATACATATATTGACATATATTGATGTATGCCTACATGGCTATTTGGTTAATACAAATCTTTCTTATCGATGGTGTCCATATTTACATTATAAATCCATAGTTCAATAGATATGAATTATGTGTATTCAAGTGTATGCTTTACAAATTACATGTATACTTTGTGACTTATGTGTATTCCAATGTATACTTTGTGACTTACATGTTTTCATGTGCATACCTTGTATTCATGCATATACTTTGTACTAATTTATGTATACTATGTATTCTTGTGTATACTTCAAGGCTTACATGTATTTGAGTACTTGTGCTTATTCACATGTATGCTTGACTTATTCATGTGTATACTTATTAATTTGTTAGCCCTAGAATTGATCATTATTGTCCTTCATGGTTTTTCTTGAATATTTATTGATTGATGCTAAACAACTTTATTAGTTGATGGTAAACAACTTCAATATTTCTAGGAATACTAGTAGAGTTACAAATTACAAAATTGCACAAATTGAAAAGAAGAGATTAACTGTAAATAAATGCATCGATTATTAACTTGATAATTGATTAAGAATGAGTATAGTATATATATCAAGGGATGAGTGTTATACAATGGCAATTTCCAACTAGAAAATAGGAAAAGCATTCCCAATACTTTGAAAGTAGTGATCCACCCAAAATTGCAATGGGAGATAAGGAAAATGAACCCTCATAAGCATAATTGAATAAAGAATAGTTCACCCTTCACAGCTTTGTGAAACCATTCCCAAAATTAGAAGATCTTAAAGATAAAGAAGAATTACGATCTATATAATATAGAATTAGTACCCACTTTGATGTATACAAAATTTTCAACCATGGGCTTATCATGATTTTTAAAATTTGGTAAGAAGGCTTATTTAAGATCCTTAAGCAATGCATTTCCTAGTGCTCCCTTGTTCTTACATATCTCAATTAAATTTAATTCAAAGAGTTCCATGAAATGATTTATCTAAAAGCAAAAAACATGTTTTCAATTGGTATTCCATGAGATGTTTCATAAAAAGATTCCATTATATTTAATCTTTTGATTGGAAAAACTCAATTAAGTAAGGGATACATAATCTTCACAACACTTGCAAAATATAATATTCATAGTAGATGAAGAGTAGTTAACTTCTTGACACATTAGATCATACAAACATTTATCTTGAATAGTCTTTAAACATTTTCACAACATAATCCTCACAGTACATAATGAATTGTTATGTTCTTGATCCATCACCATATAAACACATCGAAAGATGTATATGCCAACTTTTTGCAATATTATTTCCTGTATAGGAAATGGACTTGGGAGAAAGCTTTATAATTCATAATACAACTAAGAAATGGACTTGGGTGAAATCTTTATTTATCACACCAAATAATAAATGTATATGAGAGCATCACTTGTTTCTCTTAAACTCCAATTTTCAATCATAGCAAATCATTTGAAATGAAAATGACAAAATGTTCACAACCAAAGTTGTTAATTGAGGAAAAAATAAAAAAATTCCAAGTTCCACCATTATACACATTTACAATTGGCTATATATTCTTGTGGAAAACTCAAACTTCTCAACTGTCGTGTGAATGTTTCTCTTTTCAATTATTTTGCATGCCATTGTAAGGGATTGAGCTAGTTGAATGTAGGTCAAAGTGATTCAGTGTGTTTGGGTGAAAAATAGGGCCATGCCTAGCATAAACGTACCTATTGAGAAGTGTTGGAATAGTTTGTTTGGTCACACAAGTTGTAGAATGAAAGTTGCACCAATTTGCAACTTTATACTGATTGCATTTGACACTTTTTCCATCAAGTGAAAACTAGACACCATGGGAAAATGACTTTGGGATAATAAAAATTAAGAGAGGTTATTGTAGAGGATCCCAACATGATCCACTTATTCGGATATAGAGAATTTGTAAGCATCATGGTTTTACGGTAATAGCCCATCAAGGAATTGTAGCCATTTTGCTTTGGACCATTAAAAGGGGATGAATTCGGTTGAACATAACTTGGAGGTGATTGCGACGTGGTTGGGTGAAAGAGGGACCATGCCTAGCATAAACATACCACCAGGACGTATTTGGAACAGTCTATTTGGTCCTGCAGTTGTAGAGATAGTTGCACCATTTTGCAACACATTTACTGCATTTGACACTGCATCAAAAGTGGCTGGACACCGCAGGAAAGAGCACAAGATAACAAAAACAAAGAAAGGTTATTGTAGAGGGGCCTAATGCAATCTTGTAGGCTTAGATGAATACTTCGTAAACATCATGGTTTTTGAGTAATAGCTCGTCAAAGATTGCATCCATTTTGCACTTTGGACCCTTAAGGGATCAAGTCGGTTGAATGTAGCTCAAAGTGATTCAGCGTGTTTGGGTGAGAAAGAGGACCATACCTAGTGTAAATGTACCAATCTAGATGCATTGGAATAGTGTGTTTGGTCACATGAGTTGCAGAACGCAAGTTGCACCACTTTGCAATTTACTACCTGCATTTGACGCGGAAATGACGCAAGAAATAACAAAACCGAGGGTTAGTAGTAGAGGGTCCCCGATGCAATTTTGTGGAGGCTCAGCGTGGGGAGTTCATAAGCATAGCGGTTTCTAGAAGTAATAGCCTATCAAAGATTTTGACTCCATTTGCACTTTGGACCCTAAAAGGGATCGAGTTATTGAACATAGCTTAGGTGGCCAGCATATTTGGGTGTGAAATATTACCATACCTAAGCGTAAAGCGTAACCATATGGACATGTTAGATAATAGTCTGTTTGGTCACCTGGTTGTAGAACAAAAGTTGCACCACTTTACTGGAATTTACAAGCACTGCGCATTTTGACAATTTTTCCCATCAGGAGTGAAAACTAGACCATGGGAAAATGACTCGAATTAAAAAATGAAAGAGGTTATTTTAGGGGTTCAACTACAATCGTAGGCTTAAATAGAAATTCATAAGCACCGGTTTTAGTGTCTTTGTCAAATATTGCTTGTAGCCATTTGCGCTTTAGACCCGCGCCAGAGGTCGGCGGGGTTGAGCGTGGCTTGGGTGGTTCGGTGTGTTTGGGCACAATGGGGGTATCATTCTAACGCCAAGAGCATACCCATCGGATGTGTTAGAATTGTCCATTGGTCGCATGGGTTACCAAAGAAACAAAATTGTACCACCTTGCAACTTTACTGCTTGCTTACATTTAATACTTTCATCAAGAGTGAAAAATTGAACTGGAAAAGTAACTCTAGATAAAGAAAAGAGGTTATTGTAGAGGACTAGCTTATGCCTTGATTGTAGGCTCAAAACAAAGAATTAAGTAATCATCCACCGGTTTTCAAGTAATAGCCCGTCAAAGATAACAACTGTTTTGCACTTTGGGCCCTTAAGGGATCAAGCTAGTTGAATGTAGCTCAAAGTGATTCAACATGTTTGGGTGCAAAAGAGGACCATTCCTAGCATAAACATACCCATATGAACACATTGGAACAATCCATTTGGTTACATGAGTTGTAGAAAGTAAGTTGCAACACTTTGCAACTTTACACTGCTTGTAATTGACACTTTTTCCATCAAGTGAAAATTGGACACCACGGGAAAATGACTCTGATATAACAAAAATTGAGAGAGGTTATTGTATAGATTCCCTATGTGATCCCAATTCCTTAGACATAATTCTTGTAACTAATATGGTCTCTAGGTAATAGGCCATCAAAGATTGCTACCTTTTTGTAATTTGATGGTTAAGGGATTACAATGCATGAATTACAAATGTTTGAGGGTAGCAATAAATTTCAAAATTTGAGTAAATATGATTACAAATGTTTACATGAATAGATGGTATGCTATATTGATATTGATATATAATCATTAGGTTAATTTGTTTTAATAAATGAGGTTTTTATAATAAGTTAGTCAATTGGGGTTAGTTATAATAGGGAGAGAATAAAAGAAGAAAAAGAATGATTGGTAACCATCAATGGTTATTACACTCACTATATTAATAATATGATGTTTACAATAAAATAAGATTTATTTGGCTTGACTAATTCTTATGTTTGTGCTACAAGTGTCTAATATGCTTCATACACCATTCTGAAACCCAAGTGCTTATACTTGGTACAATGCTTTCTCAAAACAATCAAGTGGTAATACAAAATTATGAGAAAAAAATCAACCCATGTGAATTCCAACACCCCACTTAAATCAAATATTGAATCAATGTGCCCAATTTTCATGCACATAAACGCCTGTGTAAAGATTCTATATGTAATAGCCAAGAAATGTGAGTTTAGGGTTGCAGGTATACATTCTCATAGATCTTTAATGTCACTCCTTACATTCAAGATTCTCTTATAATGTCTGACCATAGGTGGTACTCATGATGAGGTTAACTTCAAATGAATAACTTGAAATTCCCTCACTAAGCTTCACACACACTTTTATAATGGCTTAAAATTAGAATTGAGATTTATCTAGATCATCAAAATAAGGTTGATGCATTGCTTTTTTGGCTGATATTCTCTTGGATGGCTCATAAATCAACATTTTCTGCAAGGAGACACTAATCAATTTTTAGTAGTTTACTTACAAATAGGAAAAGTAAAAGAAGAAAAAGAAAGAGCATCCAAAATGGAAATGAAATGAAAATAGATGGAAGGCACTTATAGACAACAAATCCACACCATTTGGTTCCAAATCAAGAACAACAAGGCTTGAATCTTGATGCTTTCATTAAGGATAGGCATGCCAGTCTCTCAACTTAGTCACTCCTACCCATAAATCTTCATTGGGAGTTCCAAGATACCTATTGCACACACCAACCTCTCATGAATAAAATAACTTCAAATTTGCGATGCTCTTATAATGTCTACATCATAGTTGCTCATGATGAGGTTAACTTCAAATGAATAACTTGAAATTCCCTTGCTAAGCTTCACACACACTTTTATAATGGCTTAAACTTAGAATTTATATTTATCAAGATCATCAAAATAAGGATGTTCCATTAATTTTTTGGCTGAGATTCTCTTGGATGGATCATAAATCAACATTTTCTACAAGGAGACACCAATCAATTTTTAGTAGTTTACTTACAAATAGGAAAAGAAAAAAAAGAAAAAGAAAGAGCATCCAAAATAGAAATGAAATGAAAATAGATGGAAGGCACTTACATAAAACAAATATACACCATTTGGTTCCAATTTGAGAACAACAAGACTTAAACCTTGATGCTTCCATTGAGGATAGGTATGTCAGTTTCTCAACTTAGTCACTCTTGGCCATACATCTTCATTGAGAGTTCCAAGATACCTATCACACACAACAACCTCTCATGAATAGAACATGAATATAACGTAAACAAACTATTACTTTCCAACCTTTATAGACCTAAATGCAAGCACATTAGCATGTTCATGTTATGGTATGTTGACCATAAAAATACCAAATCCAAATTTCATTTTTCTTCTCTACCTTTGTCACTACAAAATCGTGACCTACAAGCACATTAATGCATGATCACATTCTTGGAGACTATATCTATACCATCAATGACATAATCCTTAATAATTGGTATCATTGATAATTCTACAAGGAATACTTAGATGCTCCATGAATCCCAATGTATGGAATACATTTTTTAGAGAAGATTGTAAATCCTATACCATTTATACTATATATTAAATATTGGAGTTGGATTAATATTAACATTAATAAAAAAAATTCAAACCATATTCTTTGTCATTAATTCACCAATTCATTTCCAAAATACTGCAACAATAACACCAATGTCAAAGAGGTAATTATTTTCAATTATTTTGTGTAAATTTGTATTAAATAGATAGATTCAAATAATTTTTTGAGTAGAATTTGTTTAATTTTTAGGAGTTGAGAATGCA